>KZ349324.1:22412-33365 GCA_002352805.1 Teladorsagia circumcincta | reverse complement strand
CCTAAAATAGGCTCGGAGTCCCAAAACGACCGTAAATAGCTGCGCATTCAATCTCGTACTCTTCACAAAGGCAAAGTGGAGGCGCGTACAGGAACTGTACGCCCCTCATCTTTGCCGTCGGAAGCAACTCGGAGGATACTATAATCTAACAGAACTTTTTAACAGTTGCATAGAGAAAGGAAGGATCCCAAAAGATTGGTCAAAAAGCATCATAGTGCCCAGTTATAATAGGAAAAGCGACATTGCAAACTGCTCCAGTTACCGCCCTATTTGCCTGATGTGTCATAATTTGAAGATCTTCGAACGAATTCTGGACGCCAGAATAAGGGAGATAGTTAACATTAGCCGGATGCAGTGTGGTTTTCGCCCCGAACACAGCACTACCGACGCTATTCATGTTGCCGGCGAATGATGGAGAAAGCAAGAGAATGGAATAAGCCGCTCACAGTTTTCGGTAACCGTTGGAGTCCATCAAGGATAAGCCCTTTCACCACTGCTTTTCATCTTTTGCAAGGACTATGCCACGAGAAACATCCGGAAGGAGCCACCTTCACCGCTGGGCTATGCTGGTGATGTGCTGCTTATGGATCGATCAAAGAGAATTTCGGAAAGGCGTGTCAACCGCAGGAAGAAACAACTCGATGATCATGGATTCGAACTCAACATCAACAGAACGGAATATATGCATGAGCACTGTGGCCACAGAATCGTCAATTGTTGTAGAAGGAATGCCACTGCCAAAGACGGCCAAATTCTCATATCTGCGATCCACGCTTTCTACGAACACTGACCCGAAAGCCGACACAACTGCCAGAATCAATGCATCATGGAACAAATAGCTATCAGTAACCGGCATTCTCTGCGACAAGAAAATGCCAACACGCCTAAAGTCCAAGATATATACATCAGTCGTGAGGCCTGTAACCATCTGTGATGTAGAAACGAAACAAATGACGGCTGACGAAACAAGAGCCTATGGATCCATGGAGAGGAAAATGCTGCGATGGAGCCTGGGACACACGCGTATAGATCGCATTAGAAATGAACACATTCGAGACGAAATGAAGATTCAACATATTGCCAACTTTCTTGGTGCTTCACGTCTTTGGTGGTACGGTCATGATCGGCGAAGACCTCCTGATGCTGTGTCCAAGTCGGCAGACAATATAATGTTCTTCGGTACACATCCTAGAGGCCACCCCAGTAAGCGATGGCTAGATAACGTGAAACAAGACATGACTGCTGCGGACCTTTCTGCAGACGATGCATGGAACCGGGACCACTGGGAAACATTGGTGGAAAAAGCGTACCCGGCAAAAGTTGGACAACAGCGCTAAGAAGAAGATGAACAGGTAGCTTTACTCGGATTAGTTGAGGGAAAAAGTGTATCAAGATTTGATGATCTGTCGTGATCAAGAGCTACACAAATTTTCAATGGCAGCATGGCATGCAGAACTTGGGAGTTGAAAGCATCTAGCCTGCCTATCAGTCATGTTCCACGTGATAAAAGAGTAAAAGGATGAGAGTGTCGAAGAACTTGAAGTGGAAGTCAAATTTGTATTCCATTCCGGCACAAAATGAGTGTTCGGATTGAACGTATGCGTGTCACTTTGGTTTTGACACTGGAGAATTTCCAGCGGGACACAGATGCTTCTCCAATTCTGCGCTGCAATGTAGCAGCAGTGACTGAATGGCCGAAGCATGTTCGCCGAATGAAGGGGAACATTGACAAGTCAGTTGTCATTGATTAAGCCATTCCATGCAAGAACATTCCAAGCACACACCTTATTTGAGCCATTATAGAGAGACCATTGCGTAGGTAGACCAGTTTACATTCAACGCCGTATCGTACGCGCCCTTTTTATGGGAGCATTCAACAATGTTCGCTCTTCGCTGAACAAGGAGAGCTCCCCTTTTGCAACATATACAGCGGGTCAAAAAGGTATGTCACCACTGTCTTAACCTCACGTGATTCCCCCCGAAGAAGATCGGTACTGCAGGGTCGCGTTGTTTGGCAACAAGAAAAAACGTGATCACTCCACCATATCATTCACTTTTTGGGAGGCAACAGAAAAGCGGTGAGTCTCACTTAAATCACGAGTTGGCGGAAGCGGTAGCTGCTCTGCTTGATGAGCGTGAGTTTTCTTCACATCTAGTGGTCCTTGATGTAAATGAGATGAATCTTTAGACAGAGTGCGGCTTCTCTCTTTACGCAGAGCATCTCGGAGGAAAGCTTGGCGGAACAAGGTCCCCAGTTTGTGACCTGCTGTACGAACGAGCAAGGCCGGCTTGGCAGAAACTAACAGCACATGAAAAACAGGTATGATTTTGCGTCCCATGATTACAAGTGATCGAAAGGAAATTTGTGTCAGATTTGGACCAACCGTGCAATGGAGTTAGCCCGACTAGATCCTAGAAGAAGATTCTTCGACGTTCAAAACAATATTCCAAGAAACGGCGAATATATGTGAGTGAACGAAATGGTGACAAACGTATCACTGTAGCTCTTGCAGAACTAAGTCAGTGTTTCAATATATATGCTGACCACTGATAAGCCGACCACTGGGTGCCCACTAGACTTCGCCAGTTTCCGTTCATTCTGTAAAGACTACTAATGCTGCCAGTGTTACGATGAGCACTAATTGAAAGGTGTGCCTCTGAAAAATCAACGGTGTAAAGAATTCTACTATATATTATTCGCTAAGCATGTAGTTGAAATTCGTAGCGCGCGGCCCAGCAGTCGTCAGGAGTAGATTTTAAGATATGATGTAGGAGAAGGGACAGGAAAATATTTGTTGGTGGAGAGAAAGTGATAACTGCCGAAAAGATCTGATAAGGGACGCCAGAATGCAAAAGTCACGAAATGCATGGCGCGCACAACAGACGGGCGGAGCAAAATTCAATACGTATCCTTCTGTTATACCCTATACATCTACTCGCCTACTCGCCTAATCGCCTGATCGACAGCTTTTCATTTCAAATCACAGCCCAATCGCCTAATCGCCTAACCGCACGTACAATCACCAACTATGAACGATCCATTTGGCCGCGTATATTAGGCTTTCTTCGTTCGAAAAGGTACAATTGGTCGAGTAGACGAGTAGCAGTGATCAGGCAAGTTGGATGCATATCGATGTGGTGACTGCTCAGCCGACTGAATGATCCTGTTCACTTACTACCTATCCGCCTAGTGGCCCATCCGCCTGATCGTTTACTCGTATACTCGCCTACTGAAAACAGTTGATGGAGCGAAACAAATCGATATGTATACATTCCTAGTTGCCTATTCTCTCTTCTCTGCCTGGTCCATGTATATCTTTCTTCTTCAGCCAATTGCCTATTCGCCTGAATCAGCAACTTCGAATGTGATTTGTGATTAGGGGGTGTGTCGTAGGAAGGAACATTTGCTGCTAACGAACCAAAGCAAGTCGAAACCAGTGACGGCAGTTAAAGATTGCACGCAGCTAATAAAACAACACTTGTTGTTATTTGTGAAATCTGCTGAACCATCTGAAAAAGAGCACAATAGAAAACATATCAAAAACTGTGACTCGGCTCCCTTATTGTAGCCGGGTGCTTCATTTCCACTTTACTTGATAAAACTTTTTTGGTTATGAATCTCTTTGTGCCCTGTGTCTCGCACTCTTGTGTCTCTTGCTTGAACCAGATTTTTTCCCCGGCTGAGTTATGCATTCTTGTGTGTGCTTTATGCCTTCCGCTGTACTCCCTTCTATTTGTGACACCAACACCTCGTGTAAGGATGCGAATGCACAAAAAACTAGAGGGCAAAATCACGATGATGCATCACCCTAGTATGAAATCTCAACAGTGATTTTCAACTTCGTCTATCGGCGGTTGGTTACACTATTCATCCCTTTCACTTCTCCCCTCTGCTCCGCTTCCATCCAAACGCCACCCACGCAATGTGGGATGACCTAGGGTCGCTTCTATAAACAACAACGATCCGCGCGGCACGTATGCGTGCGGTCCATCTGGCAATCTGCCAATCATGGAGGTTTGTGGAACTAATTGGTTTGTAGGAAGTCAGGCGGTCAATGCTATAACAGTTGTGATCATCGTTTCATAGGACACTACATTTGTTCGCGGGCTGCGCTACTTTGAGCACTTTTCACAGTTGAAGTTGTGCAGTTTAGTGCACCTCTCGTGGAGGGTTCCGGTTGTGGTGGCAAGATAAATTGCGAATCTGTCATGCAAACCTCGAGATTGCTCTGATGTATATGTGGCAAAAATGATCAACCAGGCCAAATTGGGTCGGGATGCTAAGTGAGTTCGGGGGGGGGGTCATGCCAAGCGCCATGGGACTAATAAGGGAATGTTTTGAACTTCCCATGGAACTTCGACAGAAGACCTAGAGGCATCGATAGAGTCTTGAACGCTGATTTCATAAATGGACACTAAAACTGCTACGTGAACTTTCTAAGAAAGTTTGGAGCCTTCAAAGGTGACAGGAAACGGCGACCATTTCATGAGGAGAGCTAACCGATGGCAAGTCGTGGCGGCGGCGGCGCAGTGGTAGAGCTCTCGCTTCACAGCCGGCTGGTAGTGGGTTTGCTTCCGAACAGGGCGGAATTTTTTGCACATTGTTTTTCCAGTCCAGCAAGGTCTGTTATTCAAATTTTTGACTTCCATTCAAACAGGAGCGGGTAGTTCAATGTTTGACGCGGGAGATCAGAGGGACTTGCTGACATGTTATCGATTCATATTCATTGACCATGCCTTCCTCCCCTGCAAAGGTAGTTTTAATACTTTACGCTGAATTCGGGTCACCTGGAGACAGCGGAGCTCCAACTCACGAAGAAAGGAAGCTAGCAGCGAAATTTGCTGCTGTCCTCCGTGACGGAGTCCTAGCGGAATAGAAGTGGAAACGGACGAACGTTTTGAGTCAGATGTTTCCATTGAGTCAAAAAGTTCGTAAATGGGAGTCGCTAGCAGGTCCCAGCGGAATAGATGTGAAAAATGGAAATTACAGACCTTGCTGGACAAGAAGAACCATGAGCAAAAACTTCCGCTACACTCGGGAGCGAACCCACGACCTGCCGGCTGTGAAGCGAGAACTCTACCACTGGGCCACCACCGCCACGACATGCCAGTGGTCAGCTCTCCCCATGAAATGGTCGCCGTTTCCTGTCAACTTCGAAGGCTCCAAACTTTCTTAGAAAGTTCACGTAGCAGTTTTAGTGTCCATACTTGAAATCAGCGTACAAGACTCTATCGATGCCCCTAGCTCTTCTGTCGAAGTTCCATGGGAAGTTCAAAGCATTCCCTTGTAAGTGTCCTATGCAGAGGCTCAAAAGTGCCAAAAGTTGCCTTCTGCGAAATCCCAAATCACACGTTCACAATGTACGTAGTCCTAGGGCCGCACAGAGAGCAGGGAATAGGGTTCCAATTTTCAAATTATTCACTTCATGATATTGCTTCTCAGAGTACTTGTGAACGTTTGTCATTGTCGACGGTAGCTCCTTCTCTTTGTCACATTCGGTGGAGCAGTGTGACTTCGGGGAGGCCGGTCTGTAGGAAGGCGACTAGGACGAGAGGGACGAATTTCGGACAGAGTGAGGATTGCTTACGTACCTCGGAGTCCCTTTGCTCTACTAAAGCTTAGTCTCAAATTTAAGTTTTCCCGTGAATTCGACGCGCTGTTGTGGGCTGCCCCCCCCAGAGCCGTATTGCGTCCATGCTGGACAATTTACTTGACAGATAGCACTGTTAAGATTTAGATGTACTGTCTTAGAGCTAGGAAGCTCAGCTCTTTGTTTCACAACACACCTAGCGTTACAGGACCCCAGATTGTTCCAAGTGAGGCCAACGTGGTATCACTCTGGGAAATGCGCTACACTGATGCTACTAAGTACTTAGTCAATGCTTCAGCTTTTCTCAAAACGCCACGTAAACAGACATTACTCACATTTTCCCCCATAGTCTTAAGCACAACACTTGGCACTAGCTTGAATGTTCCCTTCCCACCCTCCATCCAAGGATAAAAGCGTCCAGGATTAACACAACCATGGAGACAGGATCGACGTCGCTGACTCTCTCCTTCCCGCCCTGGAGAGTTCGTACTAAAATCCGCCAGATGGACCGCACGCATATGCACCGCGCGAATCGTTGATGTTTATAGAAGCGACCGATGACTTAGTACATTCAGAACGTGTTGATGTAGCCGTTGGGGGCGTCATCACAATCATGCTATTTGAGAATATTAACACAGTAAGGAGTTTCCTAGTTCTATTAATTTTTGTTGGTTCTATGAGCTTACGAATCATTCCATTTTGCACAGACGCCACAGGGCTTGCACTACATACAGTAGCTGACAAAAATACAATGCGTTCAATAATTATAAGGACACCCTAGAATTTTGCATTTCCGGAGCAGCTTTTCTTCTGAATTTTTTCGAAATATTTTTTTGGGTTTCTGCATCATTACAAGTTATAAGGCCACTTTGAGAAAATGAATGTCGCTATCTGAGAGACAGCAATTTGAATGTGAAATGAATATTTGCTAGAAACCCATCCATGAGCTGAATTTCTGGTATGGTTCGTACTCCTCTTCTCAAGAAAAAGCCAGATGTATACATATTTTAGTGCGCTTGGTTCGTAAGCCATTACGAAGCAGCTTGGAAAATTCCTTGCTCTATTTGTAAACGTTTGGAGAGCTATTCTCAACTAATTTCGTCAGATAGGAATTAGTTCCACTTCCGTATTGCAAAAATGCACCGAGGAAGCATCGCTGGCATCAAATTGTTCGAATGCAAAGTCCACGTGAGACGAGGTGTGCGACAAGGAGACTATCTCATCAAAGCTATTCTCTGCAGCAACTAGTGCACTATTCGAAAATCTGGAACGGAATGAGGAAATCAAAACAGAATAATAATAATAATGGAAAGAATTACAAGTAGAAGCAGCAAAAGTTGGTCTGCAGGTCCACACGAGTAGAGGAAACAGAATGGATGGGGACTCAATCCTATGAAACATGGAATATTGAGATAAATGGAATTCAGATCGAAGAAGTGGAATCGTTCGTCTATCTCGGACACCTAGTCAACGAGAAGTGTGAGATGAAAGAAGAGATATCAAGAAGGATTTGAGCAGCATGGGCCAGCTTTGGTATCCCCACTATATACGAAGCACTATGTCTGTCTTTGTGTGTCCATGTGTCGCAAAATTCATAGCGCGTCCCCTAGCAGTCATCAGGACTCGATTCTGGGATGTGATGTGGAGGGTGGGAAGTGAACATACAGTCCATATCCCGAAGCTAGGGTAGGCGTGTAAGCGGAGTTAACGTGGCAGCTGCCGCACTTGATAGATGTTGGATAAGTTGTTGCCAGCATTCTTCGCTGATATCCAGCAATGTGTGTTGGAAGCAGCTTATCTACGCAGCTTCTATCAAGTGCGACAGCTGCCACGTTACTTCCGCTTACACGCCTACCCTAGCTTCTGGATAAGGACTGTATTTGCTGGGGTGATAGAATTGATAACGGCTGATAAGAGCTGAAAAGAGGCAAATTCCACGAGATTCTGCGAGTGTTGTAGCAGCAATGAAGCGTTGGCTCCAACAAATGAAATGAAGCTGGGACGGAAACATATTGGAGGTCAGAAAGTGATGACGGCTGATAAGGGTTGGTAGGAGGTGCTTAAACGTAAATTCCACAAAATTTACTGCCTGTGTCCCACAAGCACTGAGACGTTGGTTTCGACAAGTGATGTGGAGGGAGGGACCGGAACATGTTTGGCAAGGGATAGAAAGTGATAACAACTGATAACGGCTGATAATAGTGATATGCGTAAGAATGTAGAGGTCATTCAAAATCAGATTCTGGATAAGGAACGCGTTTCATTTTAACTCATTTTATTTGCGCTGTCATCGCCATTCAACCGTACTCTACTTATTGTTAGAGCTCCTAGAAATGAGTGTATGTATGGTTGTTGATGAAATGCAGTTGGAATACTGGGTATTTCCACATCATTATCATCAGCTATTACTCGGTCGCTGAATTATCCTGACCTACGATTCATGATGGTTGTTTATGAAAACCAGTTTAGCGCCGCACTTTACCGCGCGTATCAAACGATGAGCTTCAGCAAGACAAGGCAGCCTAACAAAGCTCTGCCAATGCATTTCACGAAGCAACTGAACGTTGGATTCTTCAGTGGCAGGACCCAACGTTCCCCAAGCTGTCTATAATACTTTTACCAAAGCCTACCGTGTCATGCGCGCGGAGCTAAGCTGGTGTACAAAAAAGCCTTATGGATGAAGAGTTAGCAATAAGAGATCGCTGGACTCTCTTCAATACAATGAACCCACCAACCCTCACATATGCAGTAGAACCTGGGCGACAACGATATACGACGAAAAATGTTAGCTGTAACAGAACGGCCTGTGGAAAAAAGGGGTATGTAGAAAATTTGTGAGAGTCCAAATAACCAGTGAAGAGCAGATAAGACTCAAAACCTTGATGATGTGTCAAATCATATATCGTATGAAACAATGCTGGGCTGGACACGTGACAATATGTGAGAAAACAGATGGACTAAGGTTGACATAGTGATACTTGGGAGGGTACAAGTGCCCCGTGAGTCATCCGAAGATGCGATGGTGCGATCCAATGGTACAACCACATGGTCACCAATGAAAAAGAAACAGCCCAAAACACTCAGAGATGGAAAGATTTCGATTCGCAAACATGGAGATGTTTGAAGACAAATCATGTAAATGGAAAAATGTAAAGGTGGCTTGTGAGGCCAAAACTACTGATACGAGTGGGTGGCCTCCCTGGCTTGAGTAGCAATCCGGTTCCACGAGCGCGTCCCCTGCTCTCCGATTCTCTTTACGTAAGGTCTACCCTTTACGAACTGTGATTTTTGTTGCTTGTTCTGAATGTGTTCGTTTCTCATTATAAATCTAATAAATTAGCTTGTATCCCAAAACGTTTAACGTTAGACTGAAGAGGATCGGTGACAAATAAGATCATTTCGACTTACAAAACAATACATTGGGATAACAAAGAGGAAATTATTAAAGTTCACGCGTCATTTATACATTTAGAATATTCTTGGGCTTGCGCTCTCGTGTGTGTGAGTGTGCTTACTTTTACTGAATTCCTATTTATTCGAAATGCTGAGCACGAACGTGGCTGAGAACGCGTTCATTGTCCATGATTTGGTAGATTAGGCGATATGATTTTGGGAGACGAGGAGATTTACCTGTTAGGATAAGCAACTTGTTGATAAGAAGTATAGGAGAAGAAGCATGGCAATCTTCAGTCAAACTAATCGGTACGTATGTAACTCTTTCAGCGCGATATCTTAATCCCCAACATCGTAATATTTTATTCTACTAATCGCTCAAAGGCAGAGGTCGGGATTAGGCAAGAAAGCCGATCCCCTTCATTATCTCTGTGCGTTGTTACGCACCCACAGAGACATCACTACGCTCACAAAACCAAACGGCGCGGTAGTGAAGCCCCAGGGGATGCATGGTTCACAATCGCCGCCTGGTGACGCTACGTCCGCCTAGCTCGGTGCGTGGCTGGAATAACGTGTGGAAATCAGCAAGGCTGATTGCCCTGTCAACCGGCTGGACGGCTGGCATGCCCGGAAAACTCGTTTGGACGTGCCTCTCTTTTAAGCCAGCCTGCTTCACTGCTAGTAGAAAGGGGGTTTCGTTTACGGCTCTGTCGACAGTTTCTTTTTATTTTTGCTCCAATGTCGTTCCCGTTCACATCTCTGTACTTAGCTTCAAACGCCATAATACCCCATATTGGCCCGACTTCGCTTTTAAGGGCGAACATAACATTTGCAAGATATGTTGCTGATAATAATATAGATCCATGAAACCATGCACAGAATGATATTACAGTACATTATCCAAAGCAAATAAAAGAACCCACTACGAGGTGCACAGAGTTGTAATAAGGTATGTAACTTCATCTAGCTCGCCCTTACGTTTGCACACCAGGGCATTTGTCAATTCTCATTTAGTAAATTCGTGAAAAAGGGAAGTGATCAAACTTCTGAGGCAACGTAATATTATGGGAGACACTTTGTGTTTTGTCTCTGCCATTCACATAAGGTGTTTTTCTCATGTATAAGGTAGTGCTACTATATGCAGTGCGTTTCAAAGCGCACTGTGTATAGTAGCATTACCTTATAGGGGCACCACTGAACGCAGTTGTTCTTAGTGAGGATAAAATTTCATAGCTTCTCATGTTTGTTCAACTCAGCACGCTTCGAATATGCAGTTTTCTTCATTTCGAAAGCAATATGACATTTTATAATTGAATTTAAAAGTGACCCCGTTTCCAAACGCATTGAGACTAGCAAGAGAATTTGCAGCATGATTTCCACTTTGTGTCAACTCGTTTGCGATTCCGTGGGCATGCATAGTGGCGACCTGATGGTACCGCAATATCGTAAGCACAACTGAGGTCTTCCAAAATATTCTACTGCATGCCACCAGCGAGGATTTGTGCCTCACAGTGGATCCTTTAATACCTTCTATAGAGATAAGATCCATACTGCATGAAGGCATAACATCCCAAGGCACTGTTTTCGTTGACGCAAATCTCAATTTAGCGATTGCGTGCAGTGTTTGGCGGCTATCGCCACCAGTGCTCCTGGACTGTACTGTGTCGGCGGACGGAACCCCTGATCACGGCAGAGTGTAGATATTCATAAGGTCCACACACCCTCCGAGGGGGACTGTCGCACCCGAATGCTCCAAGTGGCATCTAACTGCTACGGCCTGCCCCAGGATGACACTGAGGCCTTCTTCCCCCATGCTGAAGACATGTGATAATGAAGATATTGCCATGTATACGATGTTGACGATTACTAGCATAACAAACACAGGATATTATGGAACTTCATGTTAGTGATGACATTAAAATGCATATCCCACTATATATAATGCGCTATGTCTGTCTGTGTG
Source organism: Teladorsagia circumcincta (assembly GCA_002352805.1). Classification (NCBI taxonomy): domain Eukaryota; kingdom Metazoa; phylum Nematoda; class Chromadorea; order Rhabditida; family Trichostrongylidae; genus Teladorsagia; species Teladorsagia circumcincta. Next base: position 22,418 of record KZ349324.1, on the reverse strand, counting down.
TGTGTG
>KZ349321.1:2186-14138 GCA_002352805.1 Teladorsagia circumcincta | reverse complement strand
AACCGGCCGGGGAACGTTCGAAAGACCCCTTCCTAATAACAAACGTGAACTCTTCCGTCCCACTACTATAACCGCACTGCGAGCTATGAATAAGAATTAACGACCGTGTGTCTCATAACTATTACTGAAATCAGGAGGCGTTATGATTTGTTGTATTTTTTACTGAAGGACAATTTTGTATAGAAGCGGGATCCCCGCATAAATTTTGGAACCCTGGGTGAGTACAGAATTCGTGTTGCTCGTGTTTCTCTGTGGTCTCGTTATTCTCCTGGCGAGATGTCGGAATCGCTGGAAGCTGCGGCACTTGGTGGACTGAATCGTGTATCTCAACCTTGAACCGCGTTTTGACCTCAGAGGACGACGATTTTGTGGAAAAGTTAGGCCGATCAAATGAAGGTTCCACCTGTCAACCTCGAACGGCAGAAGAAACAGACACATATAGATGAGACATTATCCTATGGAACTTTGTTACATGGTCATACGTTTCGCTCTAAGACCCAAAGGCAAGCTTCACGGCGCGTTTGAGACATAATGCCATGTCCTTTGTTTTTTGTACCCTTTCCTTTCTCATTTTTTTCTTATGGGCTGCGGTATCTTAATCGGGATACAGGTGCAACAGTCTAGTCCGCGATCTAGGATCCTTACTGGTATTCTGAAGGGAACTGCGAGGAGCAGACGCACACTGTGCTCGGGTAACGTCATATCACCACATTTCTTTTCGATTCATCGGAAGGAGAGTACTGAGAGACTTCAAGAATTCCTCACCTAGGTGTGTAGATTAGGGCCAAACTACTGAAGTATCCACATGTGAATGCCATCACAGAACCAGCAATCGTGAACCACCATTCACTCTTGAAAATCACCTGCAACTTTACTCATTGAGGAGCAACAATGCATGGGAACAATTCAAACTGACCTCAACAGTTCTTTCTTTTCCAACTGGCTGATAATTGCAAAACATGAAAAAAGGAATGAACAATACTCGCAGTACCACAGGGATCCATAGGAATCCGGGTTTTGGCTGAAGAGGTACATGAACGTAATAGTCTTTACAATAGTAATTGTCGACAAATTCGGACTTATTGATCGTAAGTTCTTTTGTAACATACTCGATAAACCAACAACCCCAAATCAAAATGGTGGGGTAACAGCGTCGATAAAGAGTTGTGAATGCGGAACTGATTGAAAGAGAAAAAGAACCGAAAAACTGCCAATGAAGCCTTCAAACGACGACCCCCCTTGCTTCCCTTCCCAACAGAGGGAAGGGGTTTCGAACGAGTTGTCTGAAAACGGTATTGCTCCACTAACCCGCACGTATTTGAATTAGCCATTACGTCGTAATCTACGCTGCGTATCACGGGGGATGCGCGAGGTATCCACAAATTTACATTATTCGACATCAGCACTTTGTAAGGCCCTAGAACCACTGTTGAGCATTCTTAAGCCGCGACAATGGCACATCTGTGATACTCGCGTGCTGCTCTGTCCCACCCAAAGAATGAATTCTTCCGGACGACCCCATCTGAAGTGGTTCCTTTAGAGATCCCACGAAAAAGTAGCTGGCTACGTGCACTCGGCTTATGACAAGTGAAGTGAGGTGAGGCCTGAAGGTTAACTGAGAATGACCCGTTAAGCGCCTGAGAGAATACAAGGGCACAGCTGTTCACATGCTGAAGAAAAGAGCTGCAATTACATATGATAATTGCGTTGAAGCGTGCTCCAATCTCATGCAGTACCACATTAACGCGGCAGGGGATCTCAATGCAGACGGCACGGTGAATTGAGGGTTAGAAAAAGGCAAATGTGGCCACCGTAAATACTGTTTTCCTAAAGGAAGCGAAACATGGTGCTTTACCAGCGAACGACGTGTATGTAGGAAGCTTGGAGAGCCTACCTTTCGAGACCCCCGATGGGCCAACATTTACTGATGCCTCACCGACGGGCTGCTGCTGTTTTAGTAGAGAGGCCTGGTTTTACATCACTTGAGCATTGAAATGATTTGACTAGCAGACATGGTCTCGCTTTATGGGTTTCATGCCTTCCCCTTGACTTTTTGCTCGAGCACACCTTTCATTTCCATAACTTGTTAAGCTAGTGTACCATCCGCGCATTATCAAAATGGAGGGGTGAAAGCGCGCGACAATGAGAATAGAAGTGCTAAGTGCACCGCCAGAAAAAAAAGATGAGAAACGTCGGAAGTACAAAAAATTCAGGCCTCTGTTCCACGATGTAGAGAAGAATAAACGGACATAGGGAGATGAGAGATAACTGGCACTGACGAGAAAAAAAAACTTTCGGTACGAGAGAGCATACAGATCAGCGTGACGATTTGATGACATACTAGCGCGGTGAGCGGACGGACTAAAGTGGGATAGACGAGCGTTTGGAGCCCAAAATTGTTTTTCCATTGCATGACCTGCCACGACGGAAACAAGTCCTGGGGGAAACGCTCTCCACCATGAGCAAGTAATTGCAGTCTCCCTCGAGCACAGCGGTAACGACGCGAGAGGTGTGATAAAGGGCGTGGCGCGTGCGCGCCGCCCGTACCTACCCTCTGCCTATCCAGAGTACTGATAAATTAAGAATTACCTGTTTAATATAATTAGCTGTCAGAGATCCTATCGAGGCAAACACGTTAAAGTTGAGGAATGTGTTGATGGCGAAGTAAAGATTTTCTGTAATAAGGACAATCGCTCCTTACGAATGCGTGCCGTGGAAATTATGAGCCCCTACGGACGCGGGCCATGGATGTTGTCAGAAACTAACTGTAGGATTGATGGATAAAAATCGCAGTACTCAGACGGGTAAAACTATAAGAGCAATATCGCAAAAACTCTTCATCTCGTAGATTTCGTTTATATGTGTTGGTGCAAACTTCGCCTGATACAGTGAAGGTGATATATTAGGCTGGTGTTACATTCACATGACGTTTACATTCTTCTAGCTTGAGCTCTGATTCAATTTACATGGCTTTGAGTTTCTTGAAAATTAACATGAAAAACCGTCACTGTGTAACACACTGCGGTGCACAATAGATTGCACCCTAGAAAACGTAGCTTCTGGAAGAAGCCGAATTTTCTATTGTTCCTGCTGTTGATATGTTTTTTAGGAAGGTGCAATGATCAACTAATAGAGCTTCAAAAGTTTTCAAAGCGCGACAGGCGCCGGTTAACCAATTTGGCATCGGATTCTACAAAAATTATTGCAGAATTGGCTGCAGACTGGTTTCAAAATGGACCGCGGCTCGCATGTTCAAGATATCGGTCCATACAGTTTGGTAGGGATCAAAGCCGGCATTATGGCTGACTCAGTATCACTGACGTAAGCGGCTTCTTCTTGCGAGGGATGAGATTAACAGATATTGAGCAAGGGGGTGTTCTGAGCACATTTCCAGCTCGATGTAGAATTTAATTTTTTCATCCTTATTTTTTTTTCAGGAAAATTTCTTTCTATGACACGATATTCAGTGGAAATGGGTTGGGTGAGCGGCACGTACTTTCGCGTTACAAGAAGGGAACCACTAGTGGCTTCTAAGAAACATCCGTGGCTGCTCTCCCCAATTGTTGGGGCATTCTCTAGTGATGTTACTAATGGGAAAAACTGGATTCAGTCAGTTCTCTACAACACGTTGGTCTTACTTGTTCAGATAATACTCAACGAGCACTCCGTCTTCATGCATGAGAATGCTTCGACCCACACTTCGATAAGTACTCTATCCCACTTATAATCTGTTAACTATCCTTTGTTGTCATCTCCAGCACGTAATCCTGATCCCAACCCAATCGAGAACATGTGGGGTACATTGAGGCATAAGATCTACGCAAATGGGAAAAGTTAAACAATTCTCACTCGTTTAGAATTACAAAGAAATGGAAATTCCCTCGCCTCTGCTGCTGGGAAAGCCTATATTCAACACCTACGTTTGGTTTCGAAGTCACTGAGAAGAGGGGAATCTCGTCTCAATATTCGATGGGGGTAGTAGACTTTACATGTTGTTTTTGATCCACCACACATACATATCGTCCGATTTATTTGCACGTGCTTAAAAAGTGTGAAAGTGATGGAACAAAGTTTGATAAAGTTGTAATAATATATAAACTCCACAGATACTGATCTTTTTGTCTATTTCCAAAATATTAGGCCCCGGATATCTTAATGTTGTTTTTCCACCGAGAGCTTTAGCAGCAATATTTTAATTCAGAGTCCTGAGAATGAAACACCATATTCATCGAATCACTCATTAACATGTTCCCATCTAACGGTATGAGTGGAAAGCTCGTACAATTAGAACTCGGAATTTTTTAGTCAAAAAAGAGAGGCAGGTGAGTTTTGAGGTCATCTGACAAATCATCCCTCTCATCCGCTGAAAAGGAAGGCCTGGACAAAAGAAGTAAAGTCGGTTAGAGTAGGGTCTGCTTTGTATGATGGAGAAGTTAGAACTTATCAGCCCAACAGCACATTTTTTTTCTGAGTCTTTTTTGCCATATGGGGTCAAAAACGCACCCTGTCTGAGCACGCGCGAGTAGCTGATGAGCACATTTATCAGAATATCCTGCGAAATCAAGTTCGTGAAATGTTTGTGCATCACCATCCCATCACTGTTAGTATCTCACCATTTCAGCACACGACTGGTGCTGCCCTCTCTCGGCTGGCTTAACTAGGGCCTCCGTTTTGACGACGATTGCAGGCATCCTTCCAAAGACTTCACTGACAATTGCAGGCATCCTTTCAAAGACTTCACTGTCTTCTAAGAAAACTATTAAGAACCGATAAGCACTCAAAAAGGTAGCAGTCCCTCCAACGAAAGCAACGACGGTTTGGTTGGCGGGATTTGCAGCTCCCAGCCTTACTTTGAAGGCATTTTGTACACACCTGCGAATTCGCACACTGCACCCAGGAATTTTCAAAGAGAGTATAAAAATTAGGGAAAAGTTAAATTGTCAACCAACAACAGGAATTAGTAAGCAACATATTACGCAAAATTAATCAGCAAAAAAGACTTTTTGAGACATTGGTTTTCCACGGTAATTGGTCCCAATACTTTTTGAAATCAAAAAAGCGACACTAAGATATCCGGTACCTAATAAATTGTCTGCAAAAGCCATAAAGGTTCCGGGCTCTCTCAAAAATCGAGTTTTCTGGAGAGTGCAATCTATTGTGGACCGCAGTGTATACCAGTGTGAATGGTTCAAAAAAGTGGGTCGGTAAGGACGAAAGCATAGAGCATGTACGATGGAAGACTCACCTGGAAAAATGGATCCCCATGGTTCACCGGGTTTCCGGTAATACGGGGTCTCAGTCATCATAGCAGGAAAAATAGTAAGAGTGACAAAATAAACGAAGAAGTTGTTAAACAGTTGAACCCAGCACTGAATGTGGTGCATAACATTGTTAGTGCTGACGTGCCAAGTCGGTTTCATTTAGTGAACTTACATATGAGAAACATTCCCAAAACTGTGCCATACTTGGTCGCTCTGCATTGCCCTCCTTTCGCGCGGACTCCGCATTCGCCATAACTTGTTGGTAGTATGTCTAAAAGGACATTTCAACTACATATAACTTGCTTCATAATAAATGCAGCACACATCATGCATCATAAAAACAATTAACAGAATTTCGAAATGCAAATCCTCTCTTGTACGTCTAAAATGTCCTTTTTTTCTTACCAGCCTAGAAATGGCTTTCATGTATCTTGATGTGACATGACCCTATTCTGTGTATGAGAGTTGATTGACGCCACTTGAGTTATTTAGAGTCCAAGAAATGTTCAACTACTTTGTAGGTCTGAAGTCGTGACGCCATTAGATAGGAAATGCCAGGTGTGGAAAACGTAAAACGAAGATAGTAAGAAATCAACTGGTCACATTCAAATGAACGAGCAGCTTCTACACAGAGTTATCAGTGTCACATTTACTCAGCGGGATTGCTTTTTGTAATCTCGAGCATGAACTTTGTCATTTTTGAGAAAGGGCGGCCTAGGACTGTGAGATGCGATAAAGACTGCGACTTTATGGTGAAGTATGAGTTCAGATTTTTCACGGTGGAGAGAGCGATTAAGTATTTGTTGCATCGAATATTATAATTGCCTAGCATTTCACTAATAAGTGCCGTAAATCCATGTATAAAAATGATTGTAGTGTATTTTTTAATTTAGGTCAGTGCAAAAATCCAAGGTGAGACACATTTTGAGCAATTTTGAAGGACGTGACAAGCAGCCAATCATGCCGTGTCGAGCTACCTGAACCAATCAAGCAAGTGAAACCCCTCGAAATATAATGCAGCTTGCTCATTTATGCCCTTCACAGTCGTGAGCAGCGGGTGCCGTTTACAGTTGTCAGGCACGCACTATTTTCTGGCTCTATTACTACTATATCCTACTACTATGATTTTCGCTATTGAAGTCTCGTACTGGCTTTAATATACAGGGGTAGTCATAAAAAGAAGAGACACTTTGCTCATGGCGCACATCATCAAACTTTTCGTCCCACAGGGGATCGCTGTTGATGAGATTTTTTCTGCAAAATATCCCTTAGATGTTCTCCCATAAGTGAGAGCAGACCCTCCTCCACTGCCCTCACCGCCCTCAAAATATGACGGCATATTCCACTATCGTTCAGCTCAGCAACAAGGCCCACAGTATTCGTTCCACCCAGAAGCTGCTATGAAATTTCCTCAATCGATTGACTGATAGATTGCATTCTAGGAACAGTAGCTCTGAATAATATGCAAGACCACTTTCGACCAGCATTTCGGATAATGTCGTAATGGTGCATGATCCGTCGAGGACCACCTTCAGCTCGAACGGTGCACAAGGTTTCCATGGCGAATTCTTGTGACAGCGTTGGCGCAAAAAGCTATTATAGGATTTACTGATAAATTTGGATGTGCTCTATAATATTAGATAGGAGCGTCGATCTCAGTTTAGCAAAGTGCGATTAATGCTTCTGAAATGTGGGGTGAAGTGTCTTTTTTTTGGCCCCCTTGGAGTCCTTTCTTTGAAGCACCGAAATTCTGGTAGCGGAATCTTCTGACGTTGGAGAACATCTTTAAGGTAATCAAGGGGCTGCTTGTTGTGAAGGTTCCCCCTTGTTCAAAACACAAGGTTGCTGGTTTGTGATGGTGGTGCTTGTTACATCAGTTGGGGATCCCGCGTTTTCAAAGCATCGAGATTTGTGTCACATATTCAATGATAATTAGCGGCCAATTCGTCACGTGTTTCGTCTACCAATTTGAAACATGTGTAGATCAATAACATCGATGAAACGGAGATCAACTTTTGAAAGACTGATTTGAAAGAACGATAGATCTATCTTGCTCGAGATTTAAACTGTTAGGGGACATGACTGTCAAAAACTTTGCAAAAGAAAGTATAAATGCTATCTTGAGACAAAGCTTCAGCGGGCATTCAAAATGATCCTCCGAACCTTATGCTTCAGCCTGTGGTGCTCTGACGTGCATAACCCTTTCGGACCTGAATTTTTCCGTAGAAAAATTTCTCTTTCTGCTATTGCTTACTACTTGTATGCACATTTATGTATATGTATCATTAACGAAATTTGGAAGCTATTCGATCCAAATTAAGACGCTAGGAAGCTTTGAAAATTGGCGCAGCTTCTTAGTTATTCAGCTTATATCGAAACAATTCCGAATTTCTTAGACATGTCGAGAACGTTTATGATTTTTCACAACATCCGACTTTTTGATGAAAATCCGATCATATATTGAGTATTCCAAAAATGGTTGACGCTTAAGTAGCGGTTTGCTGAAACCAGCACCCATTCATTGCTGCATTTGTCCAGAAATATTTGTAATGCTAATATCAATACGCAATCGGTTTCGGGTTCAAAGCATAATTAGGAAATGAAAGCTTGTATCTCACTTGAAGCAGACGCTCAAACAGTAGGCGGGCCGTGTGGCACGACCCGCCTACTGTTTGAGCATCTGTTAGCTCTGGGAACAAAACAATACCTAGGTTCAATTTAAGTCTTTCGAAAACGCGCCCCACGTCAAGCCTCGCGCCCCTGTAAGTTCGCGAGTTCCTGAGTTCAAATTCCATCCTTTGGTTTAAAGCATGAGGGGGAGGGGAAGGGAAATTAACGGCCCCCTTAGGCTCAACCTTAGGGGCTGTCACCCCCGGGAGGGCACGCGATGGCGAGGCGCTGAAAGCCCCTGAAGCATTACGGAAAGATGTCCTATTCAAACTCGTTCCTTCTAGAACTTTGTGGAGAGCGGAACAAACCTATGATTGAGATGTAAATCACAACGGAAGCCGATCGGATTTTTGTCCAGATCCAAAAATGTTTTTCCTTACCTACTACTTTTCCTTACCTAATACCTCAATTGGGGAGGGGGTCGTACTGATACCCCTTGAAAGGGGAAGGGGTCGTAAAAAATTTGTCATTTGCGCAACGCAGGGTTGATCCTGGCCGTGCCCTCATAATACTGTCTCCATCACAACTCAGTATGCGCGCTGATCAATGTAAGGCGGAACCTGCAGCATATATGAAGCAAAAAAAGAATTGTCACTAAAGCACCTTACCAGCTTCACGAGTAAAATTAGTGACAATACACAGATAATCAAAATCCCCAACGAAATGGAGAAATACAGCAGCGCATTCAGTTTGATACTGTCCGGAGAGGCTGAAACACCACTGGAAGGAATATGATTTAGGGGTCCTGATAACACCATCGCGGAGAGAGTTTAATCGTACCGATAGTTGTGAATATGCTCATGGCACTTGTGAAAATTCCGCATAGATTATTTCCGATGATGAGAGAATTGGGATAGTTGTCCGGAAAATCGGCCACAATTCCATAGATCGAGTTCTGGTAAACACCATTGCAAAGGTTCATAAGCATGATTATGACCAACGTGACGATGTAAAACCAATTTCGGTCTAGAAGAAGGCTTCTCCATCTGCGTACAAATTCTGTTTTGTGATCGCTATCGAAACCCCTCTTTCAATTGTATTCCATATTGAAGAAACCGATCTGCAGATAGGATGTAGCCTAATCATCGTGAGCTCTTACAGAAATTTCATAAGCCTCAGCAGCCGATTTTATGAAACCATACTGCTAAAGAAGTGAAGGTCGAATAATGCAAATTCGGGAGCTCCATTTGTGGCTGCATAAAAAAGGAATCACAAGCAACGGCAGGGAAACCAATATAGGGTTTTGTACATATGTTAAATGCAGACACATTTCAGCAACTGTGAGCTTATTAACTTGCGTTTGCTATAAGTGAATGCCAGTGATAAAATAAAGTTTACCACCCGAAACTTTTATTTCTCTGAATAATTATCATCGCATTTGCTTGTGATTTATTATCTACATGATATAAGGGAATTATTAGCGGCAACTCTCCTCAGAACACCTCCTAAAGTAAGGATTCAGTGTTCCAATCATAACTACCTGTTTTACTGTACGTGCCAGTGTTACATTGGCTGTTGACTCTAGATGAGCAAAATTCACCAAATCCTTACTGGGATTTATCAGCCTATTCTTACAAGGTGGCTTGGTGTTCTCGCAAGCACCCCCGAGCCTGTCCCCGGAGTTCGTATTTAATCAGTGAGGTATCTCTACGTCTGCCCCAGTAGGACACCGGCCTCGTGGTTGGGTTATCTTCGAGGTGGCAATTAGGTGGCTCCTGGTAGAGCTCCTCTACTGCTTCCAGATCAAAAAAGAAGTCCATAGATCAAGCTCGCGTGCAACTCTGATCCTCAAAAAAACTCAAGAAATCTCTCGAGCAGGTTCCATTCGCATGCATTCTTTTCACGAAGAAACAAGCGCTAATCAACAAGTACCCGGTACATACTGTTGTGACCGTGGTTAACACCTTGACGACAGCGCACGTTTTGGCTCTTTTCACCTCGAGGGACATTGGCTGTTTGGCGGCCGCGAAAGGCGGTGCGCGGTACCGCGTCACAATGTCCCACGAGGTGCGTTTTTTGGAATTCAACGCGGAATGCGACGAAACAAGAAACAATGATAGCCAGGAGTAGGATCAGATGGCGACGCACCACAAGGAATGTCTGAGCCTTTCAGATTTCCAATTTAAGAGATAGTGGTAACGTTGTCCGGAAAAAGAATCCGTGACCGAAGAGCAATAAAGTCGGTCCAAGATAGCGGAGGTGAAGTTCTAATTGACTGAGAACTAGAAGCTGCGCGTTCACACTATCTTGCCGAGAGGGTGTAGGCAACTTGCGCGCAGCGCCGTCGACTCTAACTTCCTTCAACTCTAAATTAAAGCATATCTAACCAATGCACGGACCACAGCGTTTGTAGCTACATTACTATATGATCTATAGAATGAATACAAAGAACTTAGGAAGAGGTCGCGCGAGCGCTAGAAAAAGGGATAACTCGGATGGGACGCGTTACTGCGTCACAATGTCCCACGAGGTGCGCAAAGTGGGACTCGTTACCGCGTCACGCTGTCGTCAAGGTGTTAACTGACAAAAGCTTCGGACCTCTTGAAGGATAAGAGTGGTTTTCATTTGAATTACACTTTGTACACCTACTTAGCGCGTCCATTGGACGTATAAAAAATAGATACTTATGTGAGTCAACTATTGAGTCAGCACTGGACAGTCTTCCAACCAGGGCGAACAACGGTTGAGGAAATTCTCGACAATGGCTCTCTGCTGTACGAGAGTAGTGTCGAGAGATAATGTAAGCGCGGAGGGCATAGATGGCTCGCGGGTGGCGAGAGTGAAAGAAACAAGAAAAAAGAAAAGAGAAAGAACAGGCGAAAATCCTCGACGAGCCCACCCTGCTTCCAACACCTTCATGTTAAGTGGCACGACTGACAGCGTGATGACCCGAGGAATTCCAAGGGATTGGAAAGCATGGTCTACCTTTATTTTTTGCACAATTCCATGCTTCAGCGATATTTCTAAAATTTGACATTGTTTTGTACTCACCGTCATCGTTCGGCTGAACAAAAATCACAAGGGCTATGATAACTATCACCAGAAAGCAATTGATGATGAGCGGCACAACAATTCGATACATGAGAGATCCCCTGAAATAAAACAAGGAATGTGAAGGAAGCATAAGTTTTGGTAGAGAACTGCAGGAAAGATAAGGAGTCAACTGACGCGACTACTACAGCTATGTTCACAAACATGATCCCGACATTTGGAATTTGAGACGTAGCACCGATGACACTCATGAAGCTCTCAGCATAGCTAGTTGCATTGCCGTCCACTGTGAACCAGTAGCTGACATAGTACTGCAAGAAAAACCATCAAAGTACTACTTTGATGTGTGTGTGTGCGTCTGTCTGTCACAAAATTCATAGCGCGCTTTGCTGCAACAGTGGAGCGTTGTACTTTGAGTAAGTTGTATAGGGCAGGAGGGGACCACGTATTGTGAGGGTCAGAAAGTGATAACGGATGATAAGATCCGATAACGGGCGCCAAAACGCTAATTTCACGATATTCATAGCGCCCGTCCCAGCATCAGTGAGGAGTTGGTTCCAAGAAGTAATGTAGAGAGCTGGAGAGGACCATGTTCGGTGAGGGTCAGGAAGTGATAACGGCTGATAAGACCCGATAACGAGCGCCAAAACGCTGATTTCACGATATTTATAGCGCCCTTCCCATTATCAGTGAGGCGTTGGTTCCGGGAAGTGATGTAGAGGGAACATCTCTAGTGAGGGACTCAAAGCGAATAACGGCTGATATGGTCCGATAATAACGATAAGCGCAAGAATGTAGAGGTCACTCAAAACCAGACTTGAGGTGAAGCATTTCGTTTCGATATCCTTTCAACTGCATTGTTATCATAGCCCAAAATCACATTAGACCACTACGTTCCCCAAAATTCCAAGAATGCATGGTGGATGTTTGGAGAAATACGATAACGACTGCTGAGTATTTCAATTCCAACATCAAACACAATCCGACAGCTTAATTACACCGCCGTTCGGTGCATGGTGATTGCTTACGG
>KZ349316.1:6940-23009 GCA_002352805.1 Teladorsagia circumcincta | reverse complement strand
TATTGTACATAGTGCACCTGGCGTAAAGTTGCGAACACAACTTTTTGGGAGGCTGCACTCCAGTATAGTATCTTTTGATACCCCTGATTTTACCGACCGTTCAAACCTCATTCGGAGGAATTTCATGAGTGTAACAAGCTTTAGAACAAGTTTTCTTCATGCTACAGTACACCACGATTTGTGTGACCAAAGTGAGAGTTGCGAAAACAATTTTTTTTGGAGGTCTGACACAAGCACTGTACTTTTCAAAACATCTGTGGGCAGTGATCCAAATTGACTTATCCAGTTTTCAAACTCCGCTCATCCAGATTCCATTTGTGCGTCAAGCTCGAATGAAAATGTGCTGTTTACCAGAGTTTGTTTGTCTGTCCGCTCCACAGAAATTTGCGAGTTTTCCTCACACGGTTTTAATTCTTCCTTCAAAAACCATCTGAGGAGGGCGGATCAAGTTTGCAATAGATAGTGCATGAGCCACTCTATAAGTGGTATATATTGGCTATGAGAAACTCTACCCACAGTGGGCGGGGCGTGCGCCTGAAATAAAAATTTCGGTGAAAAAATTGTCGTTTTCGTGCTTTTCCCAGAAACAGTCAACCTCGCTCAATCCTTTTAGCCGTCCTACGGGTATGTTTAGTCTCACCAGCCATGGGCGCGCTCGGTATGGTTGATGGTTGAACTGGTAGTTGATAGGGTAGATACATGGAGTTAGTCAACCGACGAAGGAACTGCAAGGAGGCATTTCTTTAGTGTCTTGGTACATGAAGGAAATCATAGCCATTACAAGAGGAATTTAGTTAAGTATCTAGGGAACTGTTGTTTAAAACTCATATTTTATTCCCTGAGGCTGATGAGAATAAACATACCCGTAGGACGGCTAAAAGGATTGAGCAAGGTTGACTGTTTTTGGAAAAAAAACACGAATGGTGCATTAGTAGAAGTTCAGGGAGTAGTTTTTATCATTTTTTTGATATTTTTTGGCGAAAGAATGAGTAGTGAAAAATTCGAGGATTTACCGTTTCAGTAGAAGTTACCGCCTCGGTTTGGAACTTCAAACGACAATTTTTCCACCGAAATTTTTATTTTAGACGCACGCCCCGCCCACTGTAGGCGGAGTTTCTCACAAACAACATATCCTCTTTATAGATTGGGGTGTGCCCCATATAGGCCCTAATTTTTCCAGGTCTCTGAGGTGTTTTGGAACTAAAGACGGCATTTTTTCACCGAGATTTTTATTTTAGGCGCACGCCCCGCCCACTGTGAAAGGATTTTCTCATAGCCAATACACAGGGTGGGCAAAAATCACGGTAACAAGAGGTTGTCGCAGGCAATTTCAATTTTAAACACCAGAAGTTTTCGATTTATATTCTATGTATATATTTTGATAAACAAGTGTTCCATCTTTGATTTGATCACATAAGATATAACAACTCCGTGATGACCAATTATTTACTCCTTCGAGTAACAATCACTACTTTGCTACGCCGAGCTGCTCGATTGTGTTACATAGCACGGAAATTCAAGGGCTCTGCGAAACTTCCGTTGACCACCAGCACGAAGTGAAATAGGCGGTCTATCAGAATCAATAGGCCTGAACCTGAGAGGATTGCATCTGCGACTTTACGAGTAATCTATCGAAGATAGGTGGGATGGAGCCCCGGGAGCCAGCTCGTTTAATCCGTCGTTTGGCCGCTTCAACTTCTACCGAACGCAATTTCATGCCACGATTTGCGTGCAAATGTCTCAGCAAAATGGTTTGCTAGCATTAAAATGCCTAACCCCTGACTGATGCGGGGAAACTAAAAAGAAAACAAAGATATTCAAAGACAATGTCTCGATTCCATAACAAGCATAATTTGTCGATCGTTTTCCCTGATGAGAAGGTGTTCCGCTGTCGAAATATCTTTGGATAGGAAGGGCACCCTTACTAGTATTAGTGAAAAGCCAGCCAGCCATTCAGCGGTGGTTTTCGCAAAATCATAGGAGCAGGAATCACGATTCGAAGATACCTCGGGCAATTGCTGCTCAAGGTACAAAGCTAAATAGTAAAAATCAGCTCGACTCTTTTTGTCTCGGTTAAAGCTTCAGACAGAAAAGACCTTCAATAGGAAATACAGGAAATCAAAGCTGGATTGGGCGCTCGCCCGGTTTGCCCAAAACTTATGCCAACAGTACATCGTGGAATTCACCATGTTGAAGAATCAGGAACGTAGCTCTCCCAAGTCTTCTGAAATGCTTTGTATCAAGTGTGCTGATGGGAAAGCACTGCTACAAGCATAACAGGAACATCGTCAAGTTGAGCAGTCGCTAGTGAAAGCCTCGGACCTACTCGGTAACGCTTACCTACACAACAGGGTCGACGACCTCCTAGGAAGTCTTCGTTTATTTATCAACACAGAAAGAGATTACTCCAAGGAGTAATATTGCCTCTTGTATGGCAACCTTCCACTAATATGAGTGTGTTGTTGCTTTGCCACTTCTCGGTCTTATCACTTTTTTATAACCAACTTGTGTTGTTACCGTAATTTCTGCCCACCCTGTACCTCTTTCAGAGTGGCTCATGCTCTATCTATTGCAAACGTGACCCGCCCTCCTTAGGTGTTTTTTGAAGGAAGAATTGCAACCATGTGAGGGACACTTGCAAATTTCTGGAGAGCGGACGGACAAACAAACTCTGCTTTATACAGGGGTGACCAAAAAAGAGACACTTTGCTCTTGACGCACACTAACAAGGTTCTACTACATTTTGCCGTGAATTGGAAGCCTATTACGAAAATATTCCTGGGATGTTCCTCCACACGCACATGCAAGCTGTGTTCGCTGCCCTCGTCGTCTTCAAAATATGACGTCATCTGCAATCGCCTTCGTGCTCAAGAGGGACTTCCGTAATTGCTCCATCCTGAGGCGGCTACATAATTTCTTCAGTCGATTACTCTGGGTAGCTTTCTAGAGACAATGGCTGACTCGGACTGTGCAAAACTCCTCCCAGCCAGGGCAGATGTTGAAGCCATCCATCAGAGAGTTCTCAGACGCGGCAGTTTTCATAGCTGTGAGTTCGGAGGGTGAGTATGAGCATTGAGAAGATCAGTGTCCGAGGTTCAGCGCATCTAGTCGGGTGATTGAACAAGGATTGCAAGTGATCCTGAGTGAACTTCGTGCAATAGGCAAATACCTTGCAGTTTCATAATATGAACTGATCCTTACAATTAGGACGAGTAAATGTGAGCGTTTTGTGGTGACCAAGACTTTTTAAAAGATTTTACTTTTAGGATGCACAGCAAACAACATCGAGAACAGCAAAGTACCTAGTTTTAAATTCTATTCAATACAGAGAAAGTAGCAGTGAGCAGTAGCAAGAAGCGTACTCATCGCATTGGCTTAATTTAACCTTTTTCAAACTTCTTCTATTGACGCAATTTTTAAAAATGGTAGCATAGCATATCAAACTATGCTTCCCTACCGCTGGTTAAATGCAGCAACGGGTGTCGTTTGACCCTTAGGCTACGACTTTTTCAAAATAAGGTTACCAATGTGTTTCATGTGGTGACATCGCTCCTTGCAAAATCTAAGCACCTGTTGGGATTTGGGTGAGGTACACTAGATTTATCTTGGGAATTTGGTACAGGGACTACGCGCGCGGTAACGGCCCCCCTTGTCACCACGCCATCACTGCTCGATTGAGTATTTTTGGAATGTAAATTGACAACTTAATTAACGATTACGAATGAACAATTTCCATATCTCATTCGTGAAACAAAGCCAATGTCCGGTAAGAATGCCCACCTGGTAAAAATTGCAGGTCGTACTCTGTAGAAGTGCTGCAGGTTTGACCGTGCGTCTCTAATGAGCTTTCGTCGAATTCTACTCCTTCAGAATCTAAGACATCATAGTAGTCTCTTATCTCCCTTCTGCACTATAGGGACTATCAGAATCTTTTGGATTGGAGTATCCAAGCTGTCGTGAACGCCGCGTACTTCTCCGTCTGGTTCGGCTGATGAAACGTCCCATTTTTCGTTTTGAATCAGGTGCAGCATACGCCGTTCGTTGGCATATGCTGCACCTGATACAAATGTAGGGAGACACCGAAATCACTAGCATAATTATTATGAGTGTGTGAGCCTCACAAATTACCTTTTTGATCGTTCATGGTAATTGAACAAACCTCGCTCGCTGTGATTGAAATAGCTCTACACTTTCCCACCACCCGGCCGTGAATGAGTGAACATTATCATGCACACACTTCAACGAATTGTGGCCCGTAATGGCGCCAATGTAGAACGCACCCGACGGTAATTCGTCCGTCAAGGAGAAGCAGTCATTTTTTTTCGGGAAGGTTCATCATTGTCACATCAAAGTTCAACAGGGGAGTAAGCGTTTTGCCCCACAGCAGTGAGGTGATCGTGCCAAGGGAGCGCAGACGAGGTGCACACTTTCATTTCAACAAGTAGCCGTGGTCACAAAAAAAGCGTATTCGAAAAGAGTTATGAAGAGGTGAGGGTAAATAGAAAACAATAGAGTTAAGGAGATTTTGACGAAATATCGCTTATCGTAGAAGCGTGACAAGCCTGTACAATATTCACCTTCAACAATACTTGCACTTCCTGTTTGTATGACTAGTTTCAAAACAACATTGCCACGGCCATGCGTGAGTTTTGAAATGAGATTTTCTCTATAGTTATGACATACAGCAACAAGCGGAAACTGAGGAATTGGAATTTCGGTAAAATAGAGCTATTAATTCTTCTTTTCAGCTTGAATTTGTTCAACACCTACAAAAAAGAATACTAGTATAATCACGGAATCACTCACTGAATATGCTAGTATCCATTGCTCTCGTAGATTAGGACTGAGACTTCCACTAAACTGGAGTGCTTACAACAGTGTCATATCCGCAGGTATTGCCAATGCGAATAGAGGCTCAAGCGCGGAACTCCTTGAAAATGAAATCTAAGCATTGAACAAAGATAAGAGATATTCAGTTCATTAGATCTGTCATGCTCTGGGCTATCCATTGGTCTTTTCCCGTCATGCCATTCATTCAAAAGTTACAGCAAAACGACGGTTTGTTACGGAAAGGTGTCCCACATTTCGGCGATCGAACAAAAATTAGGGCCGGTATTGCAGTTTATGTTTATCAGTGACTTCGCAAGCCTCGTGGTCAATGTAGTGAATACGATAATTGCCGGCCGGATAGTGTTGGCTATAAAAGCCTATGAATAAGGGAATTATCATAATTTCAAACCCGGTTTTTCCCACGTATTGACTAGTCATTACCCTAAGTCATGAAACTGTTCGTTCTGTCTATTCTGCTGTGCGCAGCATATTCTGTGCGCGCGCAGGGAAGTAAATGTTATCTAATTTCCAAGGCACTGAATTCTGGCGTGTGGGGAAAATCCCTATTTTATCGTAACGAAGTTCTTCTCGGGAAGATTGAAAGGCAGCTAGGAAAGACATTCGTGAGTTCCTTCAGTATTCTTCATTTGTGCACCAGGAATATGATGAATGCATTCAGTGAATGAGCGCACAGAACATTTTGCAGGCTCCCGGCGATATATTCGTATATGCGAGGTTCCTACTGTATGAGAAGTACATGGCGGTCAGGAAAAACGAAGTCGCTGTCATGGTTCTCTCGAGGAATGGGGTGCGTTGTATCTGGCACGTCGTCTGATCTTAAATCACTCTCCATTTCTCCTACCTTATTTTTGTGGAATGCAGGCTGTTCACAGCAATGATTTTATATGATCCGCATTACAGGCTGGAGGAGTTACACCTTACTACTTCATTTATGAAGTGACAACTGATGGGAGGACAAAGCAACGAGAAGTCTGGATCAAACCTTTGGATGGGACGATTTTCATAAATCGAATAAGGTTTTGTAGGGTGTTTTGAGCCAAACGAATCGTCTCGAATGTGAATGCAAATAAAGTCTTTTGCTTCATTCGTCGCCATCAAATTTTCGCAGTTATGAAATTCATGCAGCAGCCTTTTGTATGTTTATTCTCTAGAAGTGGATGTAAACTGCTCCAAGCAACACCCCCAGATGGAGTTAGTGGGATAGAAGCGGTTGATAACGAATCTGTGGATGCCGAGTTGATTGCAAATGACGAAAGAAACCAAGAAAACACCCTTAAAGCAACAGTCTCAGGAGGGTTCAGAAAATTTGATGCTAATGGTGTGGGATGATGCGCTAGCCCTAGCCATGCATACACGAATAGAAGCTGAACAGAAAACTCACCTTCCAACGCCGCCAAAACGGGGAGAATCACTGACGGCGGAGAAGGTGCGTAAGGGCACTGTACGCACCTCCCCTTTGCCGTCGTGGAGAGTGCGAGGTTGGATGCGCAGGTATGTGCGTATTCGTTTCGGGACACCGGCCTAATTTAGGTCGATCCTTTGAAGCAACTTTGCCTTGCGGCTACTTGGCCTTGCGGAAGCAGTATAGTTTTACTCGCGTTGCTCGCAGTCACCTGATGACGCATTGCGTCTCAATGGCAATCGCTGGGAAATAGCAAGGCACTGCAGCTACTTGTCAGCAATTGCAATGGGAGCGTGGGCAGTTCAGACAGCTCGTCCACCCCATCCTTCTCTTCATTTCTGAGCCATGGTGGGGAGCCCTCATTTTGGGGCCTCGTCGGCCTTTAATTCCCCTTTTTGTTCACCATCAGTCAGCTTCTTACCTACAACTTCGTTACCGACCGCATAATTCCTCAAAATTGTCCTGAGACTGTAGCCTTGAACACGGACTCTCCCTCAAATAAGGGATGGTGAGCAACATGAACCATTTTTATGTCATGTGACTTCCTTGATAGGTACTACCCCTAGCAGGATCCCAGCCTCGACGACACTTGGCATTTGTTTCCACCGAAATTAGTGTAAACTTATGGTTACACGCTATTGGCGGGCGGGGCATGCAATAAAGTGGGCGGAGCTTCTAGACTTATAACTCAGTTTCGGGAAGTTGCGAAGTTGCAGAGATCGAGAATAGTGAATGAAGTTCGGTGAAGGCAAGGGAGTGGACTACTAATGGTGGTGGAGCATGCACCAAAGTGGGCGATATTTGCCTCCAAGCAGATTAAGCGCTCAGATACAGTACAGAGCCGGAAAAAAACGTGGGAGAGATTGGCAACTAAGAAAAGTTGGATGGGACATGCACTGAAACAGGCGGAGTTCACCATGGATTTATGAATCCGTCAAGAGGCAATCTGGAGACAGGAAAAAAGCAGGCAATGGCTGACTAAGAAAAAGAAGTCAATAGGCACCGGTTGGTAGAGCCGATAGAATCTAGCTTAGAAATCAGATATTCGTAGTGTACCGGGTCAATTTGAGAATTGACGTCGCACAATCTCATGTCTCCGCAAAACTGTATTTGTGAGCAACGCGTGCGGCGCCAACTGGTTTCGAATATGACATTCGTTTCTATCATTAGCGCTCTTTGACACAAATTTCTCTTTTAACCAATGGGAGGACGCAGACGAGCGAAAAATAGGTGCCAAATGGCGCTGAGCTAAGAATGAATGTCATACAGAATGAGGCGATATCCCGCACTATCGCCTACTGCTGCCAACTGTCGTGGTAGGATTTCGCTAGGAGGTAGTACTTCCAAGGAAATCATGTGACACGAAAAGGTTGGATGTCGTTCGCTGTGTCGTTCTGCAGCTCACCATAAGTTTTGAAACCCATCCTTTTGTAAAACGACCGGGCTGCATAGTTAGGGATATGTACGCATCGCATGCATGCAATGCTTTCCTGAACTGAAGTGCAGGCGTAATCCTGGCGGAGCTGGAAGTGGAAACATCTTCTTCAAACCGACTCATTACAAGAAAAGAGAAGGGAAATTGCGTCTTGCGCAGAAATTTCCGAAGTTTTACGAATAGCACTGTGCGCGGCGAATTGCTCATAGGGAGACGTTATGAAATCATCAAGCCGGTAGCTAAGTGTTGGTCACCGATGGGAGAGATAATGGAACGAGGGTCGGCGACGATAGTTTTGTGGAATAACTCGGTACCTTTTCACCCTAATTGGTAGTTTTACAAATGTTAGACTGGTCTTCTGTGGAATAACTCGGTACCTTTTCACCCTAATTGGTAGTTTTACAAATGTTAGACTGGTCACAGAGAGGGGTCCAGTGGTATAAAGGTTCATTCATTTCATTCACTCTCGGGAGAGTTATGACGGGGCGACGCTTTGCGACGCTGCAAATCCGTCGCTCAGCGGAGAATTTTCAAAAGCTAGGAGCGGTATTGTAAGCCACGATGTGGCACGCATCGTATTCTTGTTGCTCAGAATTATTTACAAAAAGCATAATCAAAACAGTATTGGCAAGTGTATACGATCCGGGATGCAAAACTAGTCAGGGTGGTATGCGCAATTCCGGAATACGGTAGGTGTGCAATCTATGCCGTGAGTATTATGGCC
The DNA here is from genome assembly GCA_002352805.1 of Teladorsagia circumcincta. NCBI lineage: Eukaryota > Metazoa > Nematoda > Chromadorea > Rhabditida > Trichostrongylidae > Teladorsagia > Teladorsagia circumcincta. The sequence goes on along the minus strand of KZ349316.1, from coordinate 14,597 downwards.
CTCTCAGTAAAAAAGTAATTTGGTCCGCAGTGTATATCAGCAAATTTTTCGTTGCACGTGATACCGTTGTTGATGGCCATTGCAAAATAATTTATAGATGTTTCCTTATAAGCACAAGCGAGCTCACAACCCTTCACTACCCTCACTGCCCTAATGGCGTCACCTGTCCGCCGTCGAGCTCGAAGAGGCCTACCGTAATTGTTACATCCTGAACCCTCCTGCATAATTTCTCAAATAAGCTACTGCTGAACAAGTTTCGTAGACAGTAGGTCTGACTAGGCAAGGCCCTCCAGACCAAGGTTTCAGATATCGGTCCAGCAGGACCTCACTGCTCTCGAACTGCACTATGTTTCCTTGGCAAATTCTTCTGATGCCATTTGTGTAGGAGGGTATTGTGAAGTTTTCTGAAAGAAGGAAATGGAACAGGAAACTTCACAGAGTGTAATTAATTCCATTTCAAATGTGAAGGGGGGACATTTTTTGGCCCCCTACATTAACAAAAATTGGCGGCTCTGTTTTTAGCGAACTCGACAGCAACTGTTTACTGGAGCGATGCCGAGAAAACGCGAGCTATTCAGAAAATAATAAAAACTTTCAACACAAGCAAATGCTGATGGGTGGACTGACAGTGATGAACAGATGCTCATGACAGAATCTCCCAAGTAACGGACCTGCCCATGGAAGTTTTTGTGTTTTTTTTTCTAGAAATCGACACTGCAAACATATTGAAGTGTCATTTTTGTTGCTAACAGTTAAAGGTACACCCCAGGCAGAAGTCCTATGAATGATTCCCTTTGGTCTGTGGGAGAGACCCCTAGGGAGCAATCACAGATGTGGCACTCTCGAGGACGGAGATCATCTAACGAGAGGGCCTTGCAGAATTTTTCGCGCTCAGTCTCTCAGCGCCTTAGCACAGCTGGTCACGAAGGTGGGAGACCCTTCAACATGAGCATTCTGGGAAAATTCTTTTCCTTTCCTTTTTATGCCGGCCCATTTCGCACCAACACATTCGTTCTCGTGTACAAGAACCACATCGATTTGATCCTGGAGCATGCCTTTAAAATTGAGAAAATTTTATGGGAAAGAACCCTAGCCTGGTGAAAGAGAAGATTAACGGTTAGGCAATGACGCAGCACAATGAAAGCTCTCTAATTAAAGGAACGGCTAGCTAGGAACGGTGACGGTAAACATGCCCTAGTGTGTCCCTTACCCGAACCAAGGTGTAGAGTTATGGCAACTGCGTGGCCATTGCGCGTACTTGACAAGTGTAGTCTTTTAGTGAAGGCCCCGCTTTTTCAAAACGGTTTTGCACGTTGTTGAGCCGACGCATCTGGGTCACAAAACCATGTTCCATTTTTGCTGAACGATTCTAGTACTATCAGGAAAAAAGTGGAAGATGCTCTCAATGGTCCGATGCCCGGTGGCGTTAAAGTTTTGCATGTTGGCGGCTGCTTGTTAGCCTCAATGTGCTCTTAACCATAGATAAGACATCTGATTTTGACATTCACGCCATTTGGCACCAACCCTAAACGCCACGGGGGATCGAGTCACCAACAGTATCGTTCACAATTTGTTTGGTACTACGAAAACCGTTCGGCAAAAATGGAGTCTAGTTTTGTGTTCCATGCATTAGCTCCCACAATATTTATTATTATTATATATTTATATTATATTATATTTATTATTATTATTATTATTTATTATATTATTCCTGTCGTTTTTCTATTTTAGTAGTTTTTATTGCGAAGACTGTCGTGGTAAAATTATGACACTGGCAAAGGCTGAGGCTTTCAAATCACATGAAACGAAAGGGCATCTAATACTTTTTGTTCTAACATGACATGCTCTACGGCTTTTCTTGATGTTCAATTTACGAGCTCAGTGCCATTCACAGCATTGCAACGTGATCGCTACGATACTACTCATTTTGTCCATTGCAAGTACAACTGAATGAACTAATTGAATTGATTGCCTTCGTAAGTACCCCCGAGCCTACACCTGAGGTCCGTGTTTACAGTACTCGCCGTTTGAAATCGAAAATCCACGCGAATCACGCGATTCCGCGTGAATCGCGTGAATTGGCTATAACTAGGTTCAAAATTGAGATTTTCAAAATCTAAAAACAGCATTGAAATCAGCTCTTTGAGTTCTATAAGAAGCTGTCCTAGCTTGCCCTAGAGGCACTATCTTGGATTGCGTCATGCACTCGACTTCCACCTCAAAAGCTCACCTTGTGTAGTTGCCTGCATCCAACGTGTATATAATCCCGCTAATGAGAGCTGGCCGTTACACAGGAAGATGGGTCTCAAAAGTCGTCCCAGAATGCGCCAGGCACTCTACCCTGGCCACTGCATTGCATGAAATTTTTTCAGATCTCAGGATCTCTATAACAATTTGAAATGCTGAATGACTAAATATATAGGCCCTGCACTCAAGACCCCCTTCTATCGCGCTCGAATGGAAATCATAGATCAGTTCTCAGCAGGGTAACTAGAGGTATTCCGTGAGGAAACCCAATATTTGAGGTAATGTTTTTTGGAATTCTGAGAAGATATCGACTAAAACTCTTTACCTTTGCAGAGTACCCTCTCTTCTGTGTAGAAAAAAGATGGCACACTTTATCGCAGATGAGTGCTCCTTTCGTGGTGTGGCCTCAAACAGCCTCCTGCGTCATGCTCTACTAGTGAGTTCAGATTTCCTATTGCCTTTTAGACACGGTTACGAAGCTGATATGCACACTTTTCGATTCCTCAGAACGAATTCTATTGAACGATATATAACTCACTTCCTGGAGAACACCTAGTTTACCTGCCACAAAATCCATTTTGTGACATCTCCCAACTTTCGAAGGAGAGTTTGAGGAAATTAGAGAAGGGAGAACGAACTCTCTTCCCTATCGTAGAGTAAGTTTACTTGGTTGTTGGAAAAAGATGATATGCTCGGGCTCAAGCGAGTGTTTCTCCCCTGGTGTGGCCTCGAACATCGCTCTCCGTCACGCCCTGAAATGAAAACCAGATTTTAGGGTCTTCCAGATGATTCTACAGAGCTGAGGTGTACACCGTTCGATTCCCCATGCAAAATGCTATCGAACGGTATACATCTCAGTTCCCACCCAAAACTTTCGTTTTTCACCGTTTTTTGGCCTTTTCCTTATCGCCGATCGCCTTCCTCAGCCCAGACCACCCACGTGCAATTCACGTGCGCGGTGCGTGAAGATTTTCCCACGCACTTTCAACGCGCATAGCGGTGTATCGATCAGGCCTCCCGCCGGCTACCGAGAAACTCATCGGCCGTCACGCGAGCTCTCACGCACCGCGCACGTGAATTGCACGTGGGTGGCCAGGGCTGAGGGCGGCGATCGGCAATAAGGAGAAGGCCGAAAACGGTAGAAAAACGAAAGTTTTGGGTGGGAACTGAGATGTATACCGTTCGATAGCATTTTGCATCGGGAATCGAACGGTGTACACCTCAGCTCTGTAGAATCATCTGGAAGACCCTAAAATCTGGTTTTCATTTCAGGGCGTGACGGAGAGCGATGTTTGAGGCCACACCAGGGGAGAAACACTCGCTTGAGCCCGAGCATATCATCTTTTTCCAACAACCAAGTAAACTTACTCTACGATAGGGAAGAGAGTTCGTCCCTCCCTTCTCTAATTTCCTCAAAGCTCTCCTTCGAAAGTTGGGAGATGTCACAAAATGGATCTTGTGGCAGGTAAACTAGGTGATCTCCAGGAAGTGAGTTATATATCGTTCAATAGAATTCGTTCTGAGGAATCGAAAAGTGTGCATATCAGCTTTGTAACCGCGTCTAAAAGGCAATAGGAAACCTGAACTCACTAGTAGCGCATGACGCAGAAGGCTGTTTGAGGCTACACCACGAAAGGAGCACTCATCTGCGATAAAGTGTGCCATCTTTTTTCTACACAGAAGAGAGGGTACTCTGCAATGGTGAAGAATTTTCGTCGATATCTTCTCAGAATTCCAAAAAACATTACCTCAAATATTGGGTTTCCTCACGGAATACCTCTAGTTACCCTGCTGAGAACTGATCTATGATTTCCATTCGAACGCGATAGAAGGAGGTCTTGAGTGCAGGGCCTATATATTTAGTCATTCAGTATTTCAAATTGTTATAGAGATCCTAAGATCTGAAAAAAATTTCATCCAATGCAGTGGCCAGGGTAGAGTGCCTGTCGCATTCTGGGACGACTTTTGAGACCCATCTTCCTGTGTAACGGCCAGCTCTCATTAGCGGGATTAGGTGCACACTACATGCAGGCAACAACATGAAATGAGCATCTGAGATGATAGTCGAGTGCACGGTGCAATCCAAGATAGTGCCTCTAGGGCAAACTAGGGCAGCTTCTTATAGAACTCAAAGAGCTGATTTCAATGCTGTTTTTAGATTTTGAAAATCACAATTTTGAACCGAGTTATAGCCAATTCACGCGATTCACGCGGAATCGCGTGATTCGCGTGGATTTTCGATTTCAAACGGCGAGTACTGTAGGTTGAAGAGGTGCCTCAGCACCAGCCCTTGTGTAGCGGTCGCGGTATGGTTATCTTCAGGGCTAATTGATTTATTCGTTCATTGTATCACGCTACAAATACTGTTCCTCACATAACATTCCTCAATTTTTTCAAAAAAAAACTTCAATAAAGCATGCCTTGTCATGAACAAATAGTGAGCCATAATCTCAAAAAATCCAAAAGCCTCTTCCTGATGTAACTGTAATTCTTCGTAATCTATAACTCATTACTACAACTGGTCGTGTGATTATCTATTATATTACATATTGGTCGCAAATGGTATTGTCTGCGCGTACTTACTGTGCAAATAAATGAATGAATAAATGAATATGCACGAAACCGTTTTATTACAAAAAAACCTAGCTTGGCGTGGAAGACCCTTCCTGTAGGTTGAAAGTTATCGATAGTTATTCCATAGACAATAGATTAACATAATTGTAAAGCATATGGCTTCACTGTTGTCAAAGATTTTTTGATCCGGCGAAGGATTTTGTGATTTCAGTTGCATTCACACTTCTGTTCCCTTTTTTACATGAACATTCACTCTAAAATTGTTAATGGTTGTAAACAAAGCTCTTTTGATATGACAATACTTATAATTTGAGCAGACCCAAGAGTGCGACAAATGAATAAATAAGTGAGCATGGTACATCTCCTATTTACCTCTTTGTTTCAGCTGAGCAATCTTTATTTTTATCCCGTTAGTCAACGGTGTGGATTTCCACATGCTGTTTTGAACAGCTTTGTGCTATTTTTGAGTCGTAAATCTTGATTATTATTGTCTTCATTTGCTTGATATGATTGATGGATGTGCTCAATGTTCTGAGCAGACGTTTCAGAAGCTCGGAATTCGTAGCATACGCCAGGAACTTATTCATTCCATCTCTCAGCCATGTCACCTGTCCCTTGTTTGTCATCGATGGAATAAGCATGAACCAGTGTCGTCTTAGAAATAACTCCTGGCGTGTAAAATTAATCGAGTGACTTTCTTTTTTCTGTTGTGCTTGTTGTGCTACAAAAAGGGCTCTAGAGCAGTGGCAAATTACCCCGCCCACCACGTGCATGGTGCGGGTTTCAGATCAAGGAATAAAATCTGGAAATAGAGGGAAATGCAATAGAAAATTACGTGTTCTAGGTCAGAAGGGATGGTTGAAAGTTGACGTGCGAAATTTGCAATAACAAGTGAGATCCATACAAAACCGGGTGCTGAGGTAAATGAGAAGTAGGGCAACGGCGAGGGTTTTGAACTGAAAGGTGCTCTCCGAACTTCTAGATCGATACTCTTGTAGACCGATAGCGTCTTCAATCTTTTTTGATCAGTAAATTAGTTGCGGAACCGTCTACTAGAGCAACTCTTAAATTGTATGCACATCGATGACACGTCATTGTATGCAACAGGAACTATATACAAGTTTCTTCAAATAGCTCTCTTAGTATTGGGTTGTCCAGAAAATACTGCGACACTTTGTCGAAATTTTCGATTGCACCTACCTTTTTTGTATGAAACATTTAACGGGCAAAATTATCACCTTCGGAATATAGGAGACGTGCGCTTTTTCCAGACAGCTTCTCACCCTCCTTTCTTTGGAATTCCGTCGTATACTTCGGAAAGAAGTGGTCTGCCCCATTTTCGAGTTGGCCTCATTCATTGAATTTTTCACCATATATATTACGCTCCACTGCAATAATTAAGTAACATTTAGAAGCGACTAAGTTGGGCGAGCAAGCCAAGCATTACAAAATTCCCCGATCGAAATCCATGATTTTTTCGATGAGCAATCATTCGTCACATGCAGACATGCGTTGGGGTGGGCTAACAGCACATTGAGCATTTCTGCGTGAAGTTGACGCACGGCTCCGATCAAATTCCATAGATAGTCGAAGCCAACAATATTTGTCACCGCGGCACAGGTACCCAGCTGCTTTCTGGAGAGAATCAGGTTGCAAGCCGTCAGAAACACTAAAAAACCCCTATCAGAAACACTAAAAAACCCTCCTCTTCAAAGGTTTGCTCCAGCCAGTTATCTCTCAATCTACTTGGGATGGTAAAAAAGTCTTGAGCCGATTTTTTGAATGTTCCAGATCTTCCAAGTATTGACCGGTACCCACGATCTGCCACGTGGCAGATCATGGCTATCGATCATACTTCTCCGCAACAGGTATATGTAGCCGGGTTGCCTTTCTTAACTTTAATCATGATGGTGATTTCATAAGATCACCTTCGAGCGATTATCTTCTACGAATGACGTCGCGGCACTGGAGCGACGGAGACCGTCCACAATATCAACAGCGCATTTGGCGAGAACACCACTTCCATCAGCAGTGTCAAGCGCTGGTTCGCTCGCTTCAAAGGAGGAGAAACGGCTTTCGAGGACAAGCCAAGGTTGGGACGCCCTAAAGAAGTGGAAGACTCCACCATTCTGGAAGCAGTCAAAGAGGATCCGAAGGTTAGCACCCGCAGCCTTGCGACAAGGCTCGGGTGTACCCATCCAACAGTCATCGGTCGCCTTCACGCCCTCGGCTACAGGAAGGTGCTCACTCGATGGATCCCTCACGTCTTGACGGATAGCATGCGGTTCACCAGGGTATCCATCTGCCAGTCTCTCCTTCTGCGCCCGCACCGAAAAGAGTTTCTGGAAGACTTGATCACGGGAGATGAGAGCTGGGTCTTGTACGATTGTAATAAGCACCGCGCCGTAAGGCTCCCTCGAGGAGAAGACCCACCGACGCAAGCGAAATCAGACCTACACCCCAAGAAGTGTCTTCTTTGTTGCTTCTGGGATTCGCGAGGAATGTTGTATTTCGAGCTGCTCCCGCAGGGACACACCGTCACCGGCAGCATATACGCCAGTCAGCTTCAGAAACTTGCGGACGCTGTTCGAGAAAAACGACCGAGACGAGCTTGTGTGCACCTACTTCACGATAACGCCAGGCCCCACATAGCTAAAGAAAGCCGTGCAAAATTGGAAGAGCTCGACTGGGACACGGTTCCTCACCCACCATATTCCGCTGATATTGCCCCCTCTGACTATCACTTATTTCGCCCCCTCAAGGCATTCCTGGCGAAGAAAAGATTCACCAAAGTTGAAGACATTGAAAGAGCGGTCAGTGATTTCTTTGACTCTCA
>KZ349315.1:18900-29979 GCA_002352805.1 Teladorsagia circumcincta | reverse complement strand
AGTGTACCTCGCTTCGCTTGACTAGACTACTTTTTGGTGGAAGCAAAAAGTGGGCTCCTCACATAAACCACAGCCGGGAACGCCACCTTCTTGGACGCGTAGAACCCACAAATTCGGGCGTTGATTCCAGCACTGCAACCTCGGGGTAATTTGCCGTAGGAGTAGGTGAAGCTGCAAGCGATTCGTTCACCGACAGCTGCTACCAACAAACTGTACTGCTGTTGTAGTTCGATGATACAGCAAGCGAATGGCTTCTCCAGCACTATGCTTGAAAAACAGAGAAAGGCCCTGCAAAAGTCTCCAGCCTCATATGGGACGCTCTGTCTCGCCAGTTAAGCTCAGCTGATCCAGCCTCGACAGAATACCTCCTGTTTCTGCTGCTGTTGATTCAACTAAAAGAGGAAGAGCTTCATGATCCAGACTACTCAAAAACGAATTCACTTGAGTTTTTCGCCGCGTTAGGATTTCTAGGCAAACGGCATCTACGGCAAGTCATCTGTTCAGGGGCAATATGTCGACGATTACGATGGGGCAAATGGTTGCAAATCGCTGGCTGGGCTAAAGAAGAAAACTGAATTAAAATATCAACAAATGGGTAAGACTTCAGCGACAACCTAATGTTATGCCTTATTCAAAGCATCAAAGGTAGATGGCACCACGAACTCGAGAGTAATTTTCCTGCCAAGAGGTGGGCTACGCCCTCAAGAAACCGAAACCGAGCGCTTTCGTTGGGAATGGTGCCCCTACAGCGATCTGATAAGGCTTTGCTCATCACTCTAAACGCTTTTTGCTCTGTCCGCCCTTCGATTTGCATCCCAGACTGTCTCTCGCTGTCTGGCGCGGTGTTTCTGTAAAGAGGCACAGCGGAGCATCCACGCTGATGATGTCAGCAACGCTGATACTTGCCCAGGACCCGCTTCAGCGGTGATGCTCTTCGATCATTGCCGGACGGTTCCCTAGAAATATTAAGTCTTGATACGCGAACTCCCCCCCCCCTCCCTGGAACTCGCTTTTCACGAAAAACGTCGTGGTATGTGATCCGTCAACGACTCCATTGAGCACGACCAGCACGCCATGTTTCCAGGAACAATTTTTCTGGAGTCGTCCACTTCGAAGGCCAAGTTTGGTTTATAAAACGGAGTCTGGTCCTCAATATTAAGTTGGAATCATTTTGGTATGCATTCAGCAATGTGTGATTTAGTCGATTTAAATGTGGAAAAAAGTGTATTTTTAGTGTCCTCCCCCTCCCTGCGTTTTACAAGGGAGCGAGAAGAGTTCGGATGCTATGGCTGATAAATTTTATACCGGGGCTCGCGGAAAGGAAAAGCTTGGACGGAATGTTCCGTCGTGTTCGTGAACTACTCACGGGAACTCGCAATTCCAGAAGCCCGTTCAATGGACTACAGTTAACAAATGAACGGTTGCACAACAAGAAAAGCCACAACATTTTTGAGCAAGAGTTTTCTGTCCAACGATACAGTGGCGCATCGTTTCGAACACAATCACACCATAGAATCTCTGGTTCAGCGTGCGACGGTCGGTGACTTTTGCATCGCATGGAGTCGTAGCTACAAACTTGAAAAGTGAACTTCCTGAGAAGTTTTCAGTGAGTTCAATTGAGAAGCCTTCCGTCGGAAAGGTCGTCGATGACTTTTTTCGCTGAGCGGCACCACGGCAGAGCTACGAGCAAAACATTTGCAAGAAGAGTTTTTCTTGACAACTTTCGAGTGCCTACATTAATTTTACAAGTATTTCGCTTGGTCTAAGACAAGTGGTATCATAGGACGCTAAGAAGTAATAATTCAAATGAAAAGTGTTTATTGCGTCGCTAGAAATGATCAGTATAAGGGCATAGTGAGGAAGCGCGTGTAGAAAGAATCATGGTCAACATAAATGTGGAATACTCGCAAATTAAATTAGCGCTTTCAGTACCTTTCTTGGGACAGGAACTCAGTGGACGGTTTGAATTAAGAAGATTCGCGGACTTCTTGGCATCATCACATAAGCAGCCGCGAATATGGCCATCGGAGCGAATGATCACCTGATACTATGGTTATAAGTTATTCTGATTGAATGCCAATCAATTAGGACCGGAAACACCTTCTGGTTTACATAAGCAAGCTGTCGTTCCGACAAAGCACTTTCCAACTAACTCCGTGTGGGATACTGCATGGCGCATACCAGAACGGAGTATCATTGATCATCGGTCACCATGTGTATCATTTCTTACCTATTCCTTCAAGATGGTGCATCCTAGAAGCAACTAGAGCGTTTTGAAAAAAGTTCCTAAGTTCCGAATTCAGCTAAAAGTGGAGACTATCTTGGCAGGGGAACACGGCATAATCAGTGGAGATGTGCATCGGTGACATGGCGACAACTCTATCTGCTGTGTCAAACACTCGATCTCCAGGTTATGAAAAGGCCCTCATTCGAGTATGTGTCAAAACTAAACGCAACTCATTAATTATAATTAAGTTTCATAATATCAGTGCTTTGCGTGGTTTACAGAGAGGTTCAATGTAAGTAATTTCCATAAAATTTTAGGATGTGGCATATAGCTGGCCGGCATTTTAGTAGAGGTTTTGCTTTGCTATTCTACAGATTAACTAATAATCATGACTTTTTTGTATTTTCATAATCTTCAGACCCAAGGAGCTTGAAGGAGGAGTTTGAACTAGATCAAGAATTTTACTTTACGCAAAAAATTCTTGAGTTTTTATCCTCCATCCATCTAACATCCGCGATCCCCTTCAAAACTTTAAATTTCCTTTCCAACAATGTATAATATGAAAGCTCAAAGCTGCTAAACCTGCATTCGTACTGAGTACACTGCTGAAGCCAAAAAATCGTTTTGAAAAAGTACTTCTCGGAACAATTTTACGTTGGGTTAAGACTGGGCGCGCCAAAAAGAGGCGTGTCCCATGAGCCCGCTACCTGCAAAACCGCATTGTCGTCAAAAGCTTAATAAGGCCAGATTTTTGGTCCTAGCTCTTCTTCGACAGACACCTTCCAAGTTACCCGTAGTGATTCAGATGGTGTCATGCATCTGTAGGCAAAAAGGTGAGCAGAGCAAACACAGATTGCATCTTGCCACTCACATGTAGGAGCGTTCCCATGACATGAAGTGCCTTTAGTAAAGTAGCCATCACGTCTGAACTAAGCACCACAAAGGAAGCTTCAAAGACGTCCGCGGAAGAAGAGCTAAGAGTATGGGCGAGTGGTCATATTCAGAGAAAAATGAGAGAAATGTCTCACTTGGGGTGACTTCATCAATTGGCCTCACATCTTGACGCCGATTATATCCGCCTTCAATGCGCAATGTGCTAGACTTGCTTATTGTATGTAGCTGTGCGTAGTTTATTGTTCTATGGTGTTATGCGTTATTTATTTGAGCATTGCTCACAGGATTTTTCGCATGCTTTCAATAAATTCAAATAATTTGTAATTTTTTAAACCGCCGGCATGGAAAGTTGATATTTCTTCTGTGGGTAAAAAAGCCAGATATGGAAATGGGGCAATTGGAGACGATTCAGTGACTTCTAGAAGGAAAATTTCAAAAAATTGCTCGTTATTTGATCTCTGCTCACTATTGTAAGCATTTGAGTTTTATGCGCGCTGCTAACAATTCTCACGATATAAGGTTGGGAAAAAACTTGGCGCACAGTGGAGAGCCATGCTCGAGGAATTCCTCGACAATTAATGTCGTCCGCCGACATTCTTTCCGCCCTGCTTTTGACTGCCTTGAGATGATTTCCTGAGCGACAGTCACTACTGACGTCGATTATGGTGGCATCCTAAACCCTGCTGCGATGTAGAGGCTCCTTCCTATGAGAAGCAAGTACAAAGTGTGCTTACCATCCTTCCACCAAATTTGATGTGGTTCCTAACTTGAGACCAACACAATGATAGTTGTCTGCTTTCTGGCAGTGCCTAAGCAGCAGCGACAATTTGCGAGTACTCGAAGCAGTGGCCCTCGCTCCTCAGGCATTGCGCAAAGCGTCCCTGTCGGCAGCCGGCCGCTCAGAGCTATGCCACCCTGCGCAGAGGTTATCCCCTAAAGGAAAGACTCATTGCTTCCCAAAATAGAAGATTTCTATAATTGTCGGCGTGAGCCTTCGGGGAAACCCTCCACAATCTACCACTATGGTATTTTCGGACGTCTGAGAAAATTAGGAAAAGAATGTTCGTGCTCAAAAGGTCTCACGAGGAAGGTCTTCGGGGGAATGCCTATCTTCCTAACCGGTTTTTGCATGAGATAGGGGTACGTGCATGGAACACAGAGCTGTAATTTACTTTTCCTGAGCGGTCCTCCGAATTCCAAAGAAGGTTGATGAAGTGGTGTGGTTCGAATTCTCCTGATGACAATTTTTTTGCTCATTCGAATGGCGCTCGCATGATGTCGCAATATGGTACCCACGGCTAGTGGAGGATCTCATATCACAGTCAGTCCAGCAGTAGCCCACATGAGTATGTTTTAACCAAAATCTATTGCCAGGAAGGTGTAGGTTTGAGCTATTTGATCCCCTCTTTGGGAATTCAGAGGGCCGCCTAGAAAAAACCGAACTCCAGCTTTGAACTCCATGCAAGCGCCCCTACATCATACAGAAATCGTTTGAAGAAAGCTAAGCAATCCTGAAAGATCTCCCTGCCTAGTGCGCTGTCACTCAGAAATACTCACCCCTTCTTCAGCGATAATGCTGAGAGGTCTTCCTATTTTTCTTCTCCTACTGTTTGTACCAGTCCCAAGATCAGTCCCTCTTAGAGTGAGAAAGAGCGCAGGAGGAGCGACACTGCCGCGACTCAAAAGTGCGAGACAACGGCGCTAACGCCTGCCTTGTGTGCTCAGCATGGCATACGTCTTTTTGCACTCTCCTACGCGCTGTTCTTTGCGTACAACGTACTATATCGCCTTTTCCCTCTCCAGCACAGTGTCTCTTCGTGATACCACGGCCGGCCTCACGAGGGAACTTTCAGTGTTTTCTATGGTGCTTTTTGCTTTTTCTAACTTCAAGCAAAATAACATACTAACTCGATCCTGACTCGTGCATTTGCAAGTCCTCCTGTTCAGCGAGAAAAAACGGCGTACACTTACAAGCTTTCTTATGAGGTCACTCGCAAAGCCTATATGATTTGATGGGTTTCCCCCAAAGTCCGCTCTGGAGAAACATACATCTTGGTATGTCTGACGGCAGCTCATTTCGGCCTCAGTCAAGAGAAATCTGTTCTGTAGAGCGATCGGATTCATGCCGTGGCAACTAAGAAGTCCTGCCCTTTAGGTGCCTAATGAAGTGCGAGTGGTCGTGAATGAATGGTCCTGTAGCATGCGGACCATTCGGGACATCGAGACCTGGATTGGAGCTCCACCTCGCGGAGCGTCTTGCTTAAATTAGAGAAGTCCCCAAAGTGCAGCAACAAAAATTGTCACGATTCGCGCGCCTAATCTCGAAAGTTCACAATGGCTTTAACCACTCAGGAAGCAGAAAGCAACAAGGATGAGACAGATTCTCGTTGAAACTAAGATGTGAACCAAGTAGACTACTTTTGATAACTTCTGCCGAACCTGCGACGTCTACATTACCCTAAGTCGCTGATTTCAGGCTGCAGTTTAATGGCGGGCGTATAATTGAGAAGGCGCAAATACCACCATTCGCTATCAGTGGACCGACGAATCAGGTAGTTCTTAAGCATTAACTAGCAGCCGGAATCAGAGCCTACCTCCTAGTTTCTTTCGTTTTCCACTCCTGCCACGAATCTTCCCTGAAGTAAAGGAAAATACTAGAGGCACTCGGAAACAGCTGATCCACTTTATAATGTTTGCCTTGAGTATGTCCACGGAACCCGTGGAGAGCATTTGCAGCTGGTGAGTTATTCAGGAGCCTTATTTGCATTTATTATGTTGGTCCATAAGTCTTGCAACAAATTACACTTAATACCAGAAAGTCTTTTGGGAAATTGCGGAAACTTTGCAACATGTTTCTGAGGTATCACCTTTTGCAATTCAAGCCAACCGACCATCTCGCTCTCTCGCTACTTGTCAGAGCTATACACCGATTCCGCAAGAAGCTCCATGTGCTCTTAACTTTTTCGAGTACCGCTCGGAAATTCAAGTCACAAGTCATGCCACACCAAGGATTGACCAGAAGAGAGCGAGGGCACGCTCTCTCCATGCACCGTACAACACCGGGGCTCCATCTGCTCAGCCTCGACTTTTTTATCTGAAGATGAACCACTCTCCAACCAACTAGTGACTGTCAGTCGCGATGCTCTAGCTGACGCTGTTGAAAAGGGACTGGGTGGACTGTCGATCATTTGCCAGAGCAATTATGATGTGACAAGGAGACGGTACTGTGGTATCTTCAAAGATAAGCAATTACAGAGTTCGGATTCCACATGCAATGAGCCCAAATCAGCTCCAACCCGATCTGACATCGTCAGGTTTGAGTCCCCTTACTATGGTTTTTCACATTGACCATCCGTCGCATTGGAATTGGTGAGGAGTAGGTACAGTGCGCTAACAAATCAAGTCCGGGTTTTTAGTGGATTACAAGAGGAGTTGAGCACTGGAAACTCCTACATGGAGATGTTACAGTCAGGAGGAAGTCAACCCTCCACAGCACGATTGTAACACATTGACAAAGAAAGAAAAACAAGACAGAGTCTACGCTTTCACGACACTATTGAACAACCCATCGCTGAGAAAATCCGGGAAAATTTGAAGACTCTTAGCCGGAGAGTTTCTTTCATATTCACCTCATAGCGCTGATCTCGTGCTACCATATGCCCACCTCCTTCCCTCTCGAGACCACCTAACATAGAAAAAATCTTACTGTGACCATCCGTTGTCGAAGTCGACATCCGATCTTTCTTCGATCAGCATTTTACGGAGCTCTACAAGAGAGGCAGCGAATTGCTCTTAGTGCACCGGCAATAGGTTGTGGATATTGATGTGTATTATTTTGATGAAGAACTAGAAAGGTAATAAAAATATTAAAATCGAAATTAAGCCAGTTTGTTGTAAGACTTATGGACCAACCTAATAGTTTTACGCGTCATATACCATTCACGCTAGCAACGCGGGCCCTGCGCCTGTGCGGGACTAATAATAGAGAGAAGAAGAAGATACCATTCACGCTACGACTATCATTCTACGTGAACAAGAATTGATCGACGTTCCTTCACATTGATATTTCCGCATTCAAAGCGCTAAATGACCTTTCTCAACCATTGTTTCCACCATTCTCGCCAACATGGAATGCATCCTAGGACAAAATATCATCGCAATTTTGATGGACTCAGTGCATCGAATGTTGGGCGGTCTTCGTTGATGCGCGTTGGCCAAATAGCTTCAAAAATCGCAGAAAAAAATTAGAACGTTGCCGAAATAAAAAATAAAAAGCAGGCGGACATGCATTCAGAATCGCCTTCTCTCAAATGATGTCACTGAAGCAAGACATAAGCCAACAAATAGGGATACGTTTGGCAATTTTCTCGACTGATACGCAACAATCGTAAGGCAACCGCCATGCGACCGCGGACAGTTTCGTCCACTATACTGCAGCGCCTGACTGCTCAAATGGTGTAGACCGTGCCTCCTCTTTCTATTTACTTTCCGGCACATTGGCATAGAGTAAATAAACATGAAGGATAGGAAGGGGAGCCAGCTTTTGCAGAATTAGGTTTGAGGTTGGAACGCTAAGCGTTCGCGAGGCAGCGGCATTGCCCCCTCTCTTCTCGTGCATCTACAGCCAATATTTTTTGTCATGAAACAGGATGTGTAAAAGGAGTCCTATCGAAACGACGCGGCCATTTTCTGCATATGCTTTTTACCACGAGCAGTGATAGCTAAAGCAGTAGAGACTGGTAGCATCCGCAGATTCTGCCAAAGTTTTACAGCCGCAAGACCAAGATGACCTGCATCCGGCGTCTGAACGGAACAGTCACTGCATTGGAGAAAGGGAGAAAGCCGTCAACGAAATTGTTGTGCGTTCTTCGACAGCATACCCCCTTGCCTGGATTTTCGAAGTTGATGGGTTGGGCCGGGCCAAAACGTTAATGTGGACTGTGGCAAATCTGTCGCCTCAATCAACAAACTCAATTATTGCCGCGCCCATCGAAAAAGTGCCGCATTACGGCGCCGCGCAAGTAACCGCGCGCGACGGCGTCACTACCGGACGATCCTGTTGCACGCTCCCCGGGCCGAAATGAGCTTGCAGTCAGACATAAAAAGATGTACGTTTCTCCGGAGCGGAGTTTGAGGGAACCCGTCAAATTATATAGGCGTTGAGAGTGATCTCAGAAGAAAGCTTGCAACCGTTCGCCGTTTCTTCTTGCTGAACTGGAGCACCTAAAGGCACGAGTCAGGATCCAATTAGTGTGTTATTTTGTTTGAAGTTGGAAAAAGCAAAAAGCACCATAGAAAACACTGAAAGTTCCCTAGTGAGGTCGGCCGTGGTATCACAAAGAGACCCTGGGCTGTAGAGGGAAACGGCGATATAGTACGTTGTACGCAAAGAACAGCGCGTAGGAGAGGGCAAAAAAGACGTATGCCACGTTGAGCACACAAGACAGGCTTTAGCGCCGTTGTCTCGCACTTTTGAGTCGCGGCAGTGTCGCGCCTCCTGCGCTTGGAGACCTCTCTTTCTCACTCTAAGTGGTACTGATCTTGGGACTGGTACAAATAGTAAAAGAAGTAAAAATAGGAAGGCATTATAGCCAAGGAAGGGGTGAGTATTTCTGAGTGGCAGCGCACCAGGCAGGGAGGTCTTTCAGGATTGCTTAGCTTTCTTTGAACGATTTCTGTTTGTTATAGGGGTGCGTGCAAGAAGTTCAAAGCTGGAGTTCATTTTTTTGGGCGATCCTCTGAATGCCCAAAAAGGGGTTCAAAGAGCTCAACCACACCTTCCTGGCACCAGTTTTTGGCAAAAACGTGCTCATGTGAGCTACTGTTTGTTGTTGGCTGGCTGTTGCTTGTTACTGTGGGTACCATTTTGTGACATCATACAAGCGCCAGTCGAGTAAGCATAAAAAAATTGTTATCACACGAAGCAGTGGCTGTGGTCTAAATTGCTCCCCCTGCGCGCAAAACAATGTTGTGAGCAACACCAACCTCCTGAATACTCTCTTCCAGCTAGTGTTTTCGCCGAAACTTGCTGACAGCAGGGACTCCACTATAATACAAAGCCTTCGCCGTGATCAGTAAACTCCTTCTTTTCCTGTTCCGCCAACCCTCGCAAACTACGTGGTCGGTCCTTTTTGGCTCCAGGTTCAGGCGTACCATGCGATGTGTAAGGTCCAGTACATAGTGCATGATTTGAGGACCTTTAGCATATCGCTCCAAAGTTTCATACAATCCCAAGAATCGTTTTAAAGTTACGTCACCTAATTTGTTTCGTCCCTAAGTTTTGCACATCAGTGCATTTCGTTGCCCACCCTGAGTCATTGATGGTGTGCTTGCCGGGCACTTTATCGCGCTATCAATATGAAGGTCTGCTCCAGATTTCCGTCCATTACCCTCTGGTGTGAGCATCGACCCCAGTAGGTAACCTCTTCCGCATTCTTACCACTTTTCTCCAGCATGATCATTCCTCGCCAGATACAGTTCACCCCGGACTTAAAGGAGCATTACTCCACTAGTTCTTCACATAGTATGACATCATGGTATTCGAGTAGCTCCATCGCTCTTTATGATTTCTGCATGTCATTAGCATTAGCGCATCAAAGGCATATCAAACGCAACAGCACAAGGTATTATGTTGATAAAACATTGACGGCAATGTGCAGCGCGTACCCGCGCAGCCATATCGTTTATAGATACTGCGCATCGCGACTTCATTTCCGATTTCTTGAATCTGTACTCTAGAAAAGACCATTACATACAGGGTCAAGCGTGCGATGGGGACTCGGCCGGTCGTGATGTGTGGGGGTAGCGTTTTGCCCGCTTGGAGTAAACGGTGGAGCCTGATTGATGCAGTAGATTCATCACTGTGGAAGGACAGTAAACATCAAGGAGCGATGGATGTTATGCAAGCCTAGTCGGAGCCAGTAACGAGGGGAGAAGGGAGGGGAGATGGAGGGGGGTCTCAGTTACTTTCTGCGTATGTACAGGCGTGGATGATATGGATAAGCCTCGTCGTGTCACCGTCTTGAGCGGTTGCGTCTGCTCTATTCTGCTGACTGTACTCGCCTGAAACAAATAAATTCCTTTTCTACTCTGCAACATGGTATTTCTATAGCGCTAAAATAAGATAAAAATAAATAACAAAGGAGTTTTTTCATAGACAACCTGATACAAATTGAATCAGTTTATTTCAAAGTCAGCTGTTACCGATCACCACGTTTTTTTCGGCAAATATTTTCAAGCAATATCAACCATGCAATTGTGAAAAAAAGAGTGTGAAAACTCCACTTACGTTGAATTAATGAAGGAAATTTCGGGAAGATATCTATTATTTATTTCAAAACAATCAAAGGTGTGCTCAGTTACGCAGAATACAAAGTGAATAAAACACAATCAAGGAAAGCAATGAAGATGGAAAAAGTTCTCCAGCCATTTGAAATGCGCTCCACATGTCATCCCCGCATCGACGCCGCACCGTCCCCACATCTCCAGCCAGGCCCAAATCCAGTAAACGCCGTAGAAGTCAGATCCCCTAGCACGGAGAAGGCCGGACCCCAGCGCTGCAATCCCCGTAGCAGCGCCCCCCCCCATCAATGCCTCCAGAGCCGCAAATCCCCATCATGTAAACATTAGCAACATACAGGCCTCAGCGTTTGTGTTCAAAAAGCGAACACAATATTTCACATTGTGACATCCTAGATGAGGTGGCGGGGGCGTCGTCACTGAGATCATCTTATATCAACTGACTATTTACAAAACATATGTAACAAAGTTAACTGCCAAGTAAGATAACCAAGTCTGAGACCGCAGCATGTAGGGCGGATGCAGTTTGCATCTCATTAACCTAAACACAGCCCCTACCGCTGGCTCAGCGGTGCCTACAAGGTGGTTGACTTTGTTGATATATATGTATACCAGTTGGCGCCGCACGCGTTGCGCGCATGCACAGTTCTGCGGCGACA
>KZ349315.1:0-16121 GCA_002352805.1 Teladorsagia circumcincta | reverse complement strand
CACACTACACACGACAGACGAAGCGCTTTATAGTAAGTAGGATCATTTTGATTTGAATCACATTCATCTCAGGACAGTTTATGTAGTCATGCACGACGGTAATAGGGGCTAGAAGTTGTTTAAGGCGGAAAAAGCACACCACCTCACAGGATTATCACAAAAATACTGGTGAATCAATTCCAATTGAAGTAGTGTATTCAATAACGATTGACCATGGTAGACAAATGCATAGCCAACGCGAATCAAAAATTCACGGCACTAGGAACATCAGGAGGGAGGCACCACCACAAGAGACCAAAGGGCTCAAGTCCAAACCTCTCCACACCCTAGAATTCGCCTCTCTCGACGCTCACCGGACCTGAACCACAGCAAGAGACACAAGGACAGCGCAACATCAACACAAAGACCGACACATGAGACATACTCCAAATGGCTGAAGACTGGAAGAGCGTGAGAAGTCATCATACAGTCAGTATAGAAAATAATGGATGACTGCAGGTGATCATCGATTGTTTGGTAGAAAAATCATCTGGCTGACAGCTGTTCGTTTCTTCACAACATGATAATACTGGATTCTCCTAGACAGACGCAGTCGATGGCCTCACAACTCCATATATCGTATTATAGTGGAAAATGAGTCAGCTAGATATCTGCAATATCAAAAGTTGACAGTAGGTCAATCTTGCTGAGCTTTCTTCTGAAAACAGAAACACTATTCACTTTCATAATGTTAAGTGGAAGCATTTGCAACCAATTAGTCCCCCGAAAGAAAAGGGTCAAGTCTGGGTTTGAGAACATCTGTGGATACGAACATATTGAAGAGATAACCAACTTGCACGACCACTGCAAGGTCTAAATATCCAATATTTGCTAGGCCTAATCCTGAGCACGCCTTTCAAAACTTTGAAACAGAAAACTAAATCATTGAAAACACGTCTGTATAGAAGAGTTTCAAATTGAAGATTTCCAGCCTATCACTGTAGCTAGGTAGGTGTTGAGGCTGCGCAGTATCACCAGTATGACCCACTAGTCCTCTGACGTTACGAGATAAATTTCTCAAAAAAAATTTTTGTTAATGTCTGCTGCACTTTTCCGAGTTGGAGTTGAAGCTTACGCGTACTAGGGCTCCACACTGGAGAGCCACATTCAAGGATAGGTATAACATAAGCTTTATACAATTTCAGTAGTATTTATTTATTTATTTATTTATTCAGAGACGCAGAATAATATCAGAATATCTGCGTGGGTATTACAGCAAACATAAATCACAATAGAAAAACAAGCCGAGAGATGCAATTTCGAACAATAATAAATAAATAAATTTATACAAAGTTGTATGAATTTATTTATTTATTATTGTTCAAAATTGTGGTGAATTATAAATTTTTATATAATTTTTAAAATTTATTTTTTCAAAATATTATCTATAAAATAAAATAAAATATTGAAAATTATTTATCAGCATCAGTATTGTGCTACTGTGGCATTGCATATTTCTGCAAATTGCAAAAGGTACAGAAAACGCCTTGCGTATGATAAGTTTGATAAGAGGCTCAAAATTTAGCTCATGATTCACGATACCTCCAAGATTTCGCACTTAATGTGAGGTGCTTAGGATATGGTTCTAAACGAATACTCTATGTAATTCGCCTTGCCAACATGATGAACCGATGTTTTGGAAAGAATGACAGGGATCTTCCACGCCGTGGCCCACTCCCTCATGTTTGAAATAGATTGAGAAAGAGCATGGAACACATCAACATGGGTTTCAGTATCATAGATACCGTGAACTTTGATGTCTTCGGCATACATGCGAACCTGAACCGAGTGATGTGTTTTCAGCTTCATATGATATACCAAAAAAAGGAGCGGCGATAAAACTACTCCTTGTGGAATACCACTTGTACATGAATAGCGTTTAGAGAAGGAATTCCCGGCTTTGACACAAAACATTCTGTCTTCCAATTAAGATTGAATCCATACAGCAATGACCCAATGACACCTGACTGTTGGTGTTTAACACATTGCGTACCAAGCCGTTTTTGCGCAGGAGAGCACGTGTGGCCGCTTGCGCTGCAAGAAGTTTTTCTGAGATTTGCTCAAAGTTCGGCTTTCAATCGAGCGTTTTAAATTCGTTTTTGTCTTCATCCGTTACGTACTAATATAACAAAGTGTTTTTATATGGCTCAGATAAATTCGTATAAAAAATGCCAGAAATAATAGGTAGTAAAGGAGTGGGCACAAATTATTCTTTCTGTGGCGAACATTTTTGCTTGAAATGTTTGCAAAAAAGGTAAGATGTCTTGATTTATTTGGTGCTGTAACAATTTGTGCCTCAAGCGTCTCTAAGGAGACATAGAAGATGACTATTTGATAAGTTCGTGTGTGATGTGAAGGAAGATTTTCGCAACTGGTCTCATAATATGAGTAATTTCAAGTTGGCGATGTCCCACGGAGATATGTTATCCTTGAAGCTGAGAAAGATATACGAAGTAGGGAAAAATATCATGCGCCACCATGTGGCGCACCTGGACACACAAGACATAAAATGTGTTAAAAAGGAGTTTCCCATGATTCATATCTGTCAAAGGCCTTTGACAAATCAAAAATGATAACATCCACTGATTTTTCACAGTTAATCGCTAAAGTCCAGTCAAAAATACAATCAGCGAGCTCTGCGACAGTTGAGGCTTCAGCCACATAACCATGCTGCTCTAGGGGAATGGAGCTGTTTTTGTTGAGCCAAGCAAGAATTTTATCCCTCACATTTTTTTTCAAGAACTTTTATGGGGGGCGGTGTAATGCTGATTGGGGGATATGAAGAGAGAAGTACCGAGTCGCTATTTTTCGGAATCGCTGTGACGATGGATTCTTCCTACAAAGAAGGGACCTCGTTGAACAGGAGTGAGGCATTGAAGATCATTGCTAGTGGTTTATAAAGCAAAATAGCACATTTTTATAGATAGTTTGGGGTATTCCATCGAAATTTGCAGATGTGGAGCATTTGAGGGTTTTCACTATATGCAACACCTCAGTTGGAATACACACAAACGCTATGACCTCAGGGAAAACGGAAGAAGGGTGAGTATCATCAGTTACTACATGGGAATCGGTGGTAGCAAGAAAGACTGAAGAAAAAAATTTTGCAAGTGCTTCAGCTTTGGACTCATCATCAAGATAACTGTTTCCTGCATCGTCGCGAAGATCAGAAAGAGTTGCACGTGTTTCCGCTTTCTTACTAATTAGAGAAAATATTGCTTTACTACTGACAGAATTATTTGCATGCTTTTCATTGTTACTTAGGAACCTTCTCAAGTGATGATCGAATTTAGAGCAGATTCTAAGATATTAGGGATTCACCAGAGGGTTTGGTAGTGAATTGAATAATCTTAGTTTATGAGCCATTAGATTAACAACATGTTTGGGGTTTGGTACCCTATGTGGCTCTGTTTAATGGAAGGGAACAAACTTAGCCAGGCCCGTATATAAAATATGGCGGAATTTTCTATATAGATCATCAACAGACGCATAATAGCACAAGGCATCCCACCAGTTACCCGAGTCTAAGTATAAAGACATTCCACGAAAGTCAGTTTTATTGAAGTCTGAGAGAGGTAGGTTATTTACCTCGGGTTTAGTTAACTTTTTTGGAACGCAACACAATTGTGGTCAGAGGACACAAAGGGTGCTTGAATCAAAACGTTTCTCGAAAGAGGTACAGACCTAAAACCAGAATTGAGTCGCCTCGAGTAGGTTCCATGACATATTGGATTAGTCCTCAACACTTGAAGAAGTCTAGGAACTTAGAAGAACATGCATTTTAGGGAGTGAAAGTATTCCAGTCAACACCAAGGTTAAAATCCCCTAGCAAGATCAGATATCTGAACGAAAGGGAGAGATCTAGTAATATGTTGCCAAGTTGTTCATCATCACTCATAGAAGAGGCCGGAGGACGATAAATAAGGACAATTCTAACTTTTTCTGGAAGCAAGAAATCAAAAACATCTGGGCATAAAATATCAGACTTCGATCCAGAGATACTTAGACTTGAGGAAATTTTCAAGCCATTTTTAGCCAGACTACGTACACCGCCACCTTTTCGGTGTGCACGATCATATCTGAATAGTTTGTATGGAAGATCGATGATGATTTCGGAATCGGAAATTTTAGGTGAAAGCCATGTCTCAGTTATAAACAATATATCTGGCCCACAGGTACTAAGTAAAAGGTGAAGATGATGTATCTTGTTCGAAAGACTCCTTTAGTTAAACAGTAAACAATTTAAACCCTTGGAAGAACCATGACAGCTCAAACGTTCCCCCAGCCTGCACCTTGGGTACGCCCTCCACTAGCCTTAGTTCACCACGGAAGACTACCCAGGTGCGACTTTTTGCTTGCTCATTACCCTTCTTACATTCCTGCCTGAGATCATAGTATTGCTTGCGCTCTAAAGCTGTCATGCTTTTCCTTATAAAGACATTAGAGAACTCTGAACTACGCAAGCGGTTTGAATTTGCTAGGGCAATTATCCAGTGAGAGCGAGATGGTAGGACGAGTTATACAAGACGTGGACGTGAGTTATCCATTTTACCTAGCCTATAGATCTCAAGCGGTCGACATTCGACCCCGATAGTATCAAGCACGCGGACAACTTTACTCTCCAGATCCGCCTGCTTTTATATATCAAGATAAGATATCAATATTTCAGCTCACTTTGATCAATAAACATTATAATAGCCCACATAATTGTAATATGAGTGAATTTCTATTGAAACCCACACCCCTCTGCCCCACACCCTCCTCTGCCTCCTCGCCGCAGAACTCGCCGATGACGCAGTCGAAGCAAGAATGGTCCACCCCTGTGCAACGCCAGGGTGCACTTCGATACAGTGAAAACTGAGAAAAACAGTAACCTCACGTACTTTGCACGTAGGCACATGGGTACGTGTAGAGTACGTGAGGTTGTCACAAAATCCATGGCACCCACTACAGCAAAGATATAACAAAGGTTGCTACAAGTTGAATAAAGGTTGGATGGGACGTGGAGTGGTGAATCAGTAAGGCGTTATAAGTGGCGTCCGAATGTCAACGTTTCGGCTTTGCTACTCCTTTCGTGAGTTGAGCGTTGAATATTACAAGTAATAGTATAGCGGGCCGGATGGGAACATGGATGGTGGATGGTGGACCAGTGATAATAACTGATAAGGCGTGATAAGTGGCGTCCGAATGTCAATGTTTTTTTTTTGCCGCGCCTTTTATGGTGACAGTTGAGCACTACTTCCCTATGAGACCCACGGAGCACGTGGTGCAGGCGCCAGGCTTTTCCGTGGCAAGTAGATTCGATATTCGTGTTCATGGGATCAAACTACCACTAGAAACGAGTTTCCGGCTAAACCTGATGTTCTGACCTATTTGAGTCATGAGATTAGCACTCCCTAAACAGCAATTCTGGTGCTGCCCAGTTATGGACAACGTGGGAGGGAGAGGGTTGTACTTGAAAGTAGCGCATTGCAAGTCCTACGATGGTGCAGACAGGTATGCCAAACACTCTTCTTCTCCCTCGCGATAAGCGGTAATCTCGCGCAGTGGCACAGTCCGTCTTCTTAGACGCTGCCACTGCTCTCGCATATTCCGCCGTGGCCCTGATCTCAGTAAGGTCCTTTTTGAGATGTCTCTACACCCTCTTCTTTAGAGCTCTTCCCGGTGTCTTGCCTTGCACTTTGAAGTCAATTGTTATTTTCATCGCAAGATCCTATGGCCTCTTCAACACGTGCCCAACACCACTGCAGGCCCTGTTCCAGTACCTTCGAGCACAATATTTCATTCTTCTGTGGAGAGTTTTCAGAAGGGTTGTTCTCTCTCAAGACCACTATTCTGTTATGGGTTGACGAACACGTGGTAGAGTGACCTCCCAATTTTCAAGGCCAGGTCAAAATTCCAGAGATGGCTCAAATATTGCCCCAAGGAGAAGCCTGACTCTCATTACGAATATCTCCACTTGCTCGGAGCAAAAATATCTGAAGTGCTTTACCTCCTAGCCTCCACCTCTAGGCTTTCCCTCTGCAAGCTACTGTGAGATAGCTAAATGTTCCGGGTGTCCACGTGCCGAGAGGGGAGGTTACAACAGTCAACGTATTTCTAACCACTACAACAATCTTTCTAATGAACGTTCGGCAGAAGGAATATTTGCCTGACGGGTAGCTAGGTCCATGCCTACGAGGGAGAGAAATCCTAGGGAGAATGAAATTGCTCACACACTTTAGTGTAGCTCCCGTAAGGTTTGATCCTCGCCCAGGTGAATATTGTTTTTTTTTCGAAATGTTCATGTTACCCAGCCAAAGAGCCGTGCAACAAACAAAATCAAAGCAGTGGCGTAGGGATAAGAAATTGCAAGCGGTTTATAACTTGGCTTTCCAAAGAAAATAATTGGGAGTATAGCAGTCTCGAGCTTTGCACCGACATGCCCAGCTTCGGCACTCCGACCCTCACCGCGTTACTCCATGTTGGTCCAGATTTATCATCCTGAGCAATTCCACCTTATTATTGCAATGAATACACTTGTTCGCTGATTAGTTCTCGCTCGGATTGGTGTCCGACAAGACGCCCGGCGAGAAGGCAGGAACGCAAACGGATCAGCGGACGAGTCGCAGCGCGTTCTGTGTGATGTGCACGTGCTGTCATACATTCTATTCAACATAACGCGAATCTGTGCAGAATGCGCTGCAACCCGTCCGCTGGCCCGTCTGCGTCTCTGTCTTCTTGCCGCGCGAAGGCCTCCAGCCGGGTACCCCGTAGACAGGAGAGCTTGGCTAGCATGAGGTTTCACCCGGGTTGTTCTCCCTTAACGCTGTGCACATTCTTGAGTTTTAAGTTATCTTTCCCGGGTTGTTCTCCCTTAACGCTGTGCACATTCTTGAGTTTTAAGTTATCTTTAAAACCTCTCCTTAATCGCTTATTATATTTTCTATCACAGCTATCCCGCTTTCCGATTTGGGCCTTCTCTGAGCGCTGCTTATTTAAACGACTCGGTGTGAAATGCATAATCGCTACTGGCAAACTTACGGTCGACTTCGTTCAGTCGCCTTCATCGGTTGAGAAAAGACTATTTGTTAATGCCCTTTCATCCTCAAAGAATGCCTGTGTTGTTGTTCCGAGCACAGTGACGAAATCATCGTTTCAGAAACAGCGGAAAACGGCCGCATGGCTGGACTGTAATGGAATGGAACGGCCGACACCAACAATATTTCGTAAGCAGGTGAATTTGATACTCACCGATGTCCTCCGTACACGCCAGCGGGGTGTACAGGAATCCACGTACTCTACACCTGAGTGACTGAGACAGTTACCATCCATGATGAGAGAAATGTTGCACAAACGACCTCACAAGAACTGAACAAATTTGCTAACAGAACTTTGCACCATACGACTTATTGGATCTCTTTTATCACTACACCTTTCGACCATGTCGACGGTTTCTTGAGCTGTTTCCTGAGTAAGAGACGCTTCAAAAACCGGAGCGAAGGACCACTTGACGAATTGCTGACCCCCACAGGCACCATGTGGGCATATGATTGTAAACTGCTGATTGGGCTAGAGAAAAACTGTGGATTTGAGAAAAAAAACGACAATTGGCCAAACTTATGGAAACCTTTAATATTGAACGATTATGCTAAAAATAGAACAGCGATTCAACTCACTTCTGACCACGGGCGCCATTCATCTTCTTGGACTGCCCGGTACGGGTCATGAAAATACTCGATGCTCACATCCCATATTCGAACGAATCCGTGTCTGAACCGGTTCTTCAAAATGCCGTATAGCCTATTCGTACAGCGCGGTCAAAAACGGAATGACAAGCGTTCCCTTCTAAAGGTCACCGAATCGCCACCAGATTAGCATCAACTATAAAGACATTGCTTTCCAGCCCGCGGAAAAATGTGAACCCTCAGCTTTTCTTCGCATGTACGTAGATAACATAGATAAGTCAGATTCGTCCACTTACTCTTCCTCACTGCCTTCTGGCATTATCGGCAGCCTTTCTTGGAGCTGGAGTTGATTTTTCCGGTTCAATTCATATAGCTCCTCTCAACCGCGCAACTGCGCGGTTGCCTTCGCATGCGATGCTGCCGCTCCAGAGAAGAAGTGCTCTGGGATATCAGCTCTCCAATGTTCGCTGCTTCCTGCCTAGTGACCCGAGCTGATGCCGCTCGAGCCGCTCTGTAGTTAAAGCTGTGTGATGCTTCTTTCCCGCGCTTTCTGCTATAGCCTTGATTTCAATTACAAAATACTCAAGTGATGCTCGCAGCTCATTTTCTGCCTTATTATCCATGTCGTCGCGAAATATCGATGTGCTGAAATCACCACATAATCGCATCGTTATTCCTCCACCGACTGTCTTATGCTGGTCTTTCGCACCGATTTTTTTAACAAATTCAAAACCGAATGCTCCCAGCTGAAAATTGAAGAGCACATTTCATTTCACAAAAAAGTAATCACAGTCACCTTTTACATGGACGGCATCAGAAAAACTTGCCCCATAAACATGGTGCACTGGTAGAGTTTAACGGGGTCCTCGACGGGTCGTATATCGTTACGACGGGTTACAGAGGGAGGGTTATAAGGTTTCTTGCATGGTAAAGTTACAACTATCCAACATTGAATCAATTCAAGAAATTATGTGAGGGCTTCAGGCTGAAGCAGTTACGGGAGGTCTCCTCGAGCTCGACGACGATGGTAGATGACGTCATATTCTGAAAACTGCGAGGGCGGGAAAAAAAGGGCCGCAGCATGAAATGGGCAAAATGCCTTTTTCAGCCCAATGTTATAGATTACATGTTGTTATCTGACATGTTATATGGTATAGCAGTTGGCTTGTCATGGCACTGTGCAATATTTGATTCGAACCCTTCCTCTTCAGATAAGAGCAAGCAATCTCGTCGAGCTGCCATTAAGCTTTTTTAAAGCTGACGCACGCAAAAATAAAGACTACTGTGGCGGTCCTATAGACTTCAACAGCAATGGTGTACCGCAGCTTTTCGAAACCAGGTGAATATGATACTCACCGATGTCCTCCGTACACGCCAGCGAGGTGTACACTGTACAGGAATCGACGTGCTCTACAGCTGAGAGATTGAGACAGTTGCCACCCATGATGAGAGAACATGTTGCGAGAACAAGCGACCTCGCAAGAACTGTTTGTGAGCAAACTTGTCTACAGGACTTTGCTCTATACGACTTATTGTCCCTCCCTTCCATCACTACAACTTTCGACCATCTCGGCAGCCTCCTGAGTTGTTTCCTGAGTAAGAAACGCTTCAAAAACCAGAGCGAAGGACCACTTGACGAATTGCTGACCCCCACAGACACCTCATTTTGCTGGAATAAATAAATATGCTTCCGTTGACCAAGACATGTGGTCTCCAACGGTTTTTCTGACTAGTAATATTTGTTTTATAATGATATGTATTGTTTTGAGGATCAGGATCAGGATCCGCTTCAAAACCCGCTTTATTCCAAGGCAACTAATATTTGATCAAAATCAAAGAGATAATCAGCTCATTCACAAAATGTGCGGATTATATAAGCCAGTCTCTAATTGCCAATTTCGGTAGATCCCGCACCATCGATAAGTATGCGTTCATAGTTTGCGACTTGGGAGATTAGGATAGAAATTGGCAGGTTATAAGAATAGTAGTAGGGTAAGGTTTCGCACCCAAAAGCTTTCCCAGGCATCCTTGCACAGTGGAACGGTCTCCGACAATTTCTAGCGCATGCAACAGTAGGCTACACTAAGCGACATGCACGATTTTGAGCCCAACAGCTTTCATAGGCATTCTTGGGCCGTGGAACTGCCACCAGCCGACTTTCCAGCGCAAGCGACACTAGGCGGCAGTAGGCGCGCGACATCACGTTTCGACACGTAATTTTGTGCCGCATGATTTCCTTGATCAAGTACTATCTCCTAGAGAAATTTCAGCCTCGGCGGCAGTAGGCGACACTACGCGACAATGCGCGGTATCACCCCATTGTGTGCCACATGCTTTCCTTGGTCACGTACTAACACCTAGAGAAATCCCAGCAAGACAGTTGACGTCACCTTATCACGACATTTCCTTCCAAACAAATCGGTGTGAACTTCTGTACGGGGTTTATTTGGTGCCTTAATCCTACTTACTGTGAAGCGCTTCGCCTGCTTGACTGTCGTCTGGATATCTGTCACAAAATTCCCTACCCCCTGGAGATCCCTCGAGAAAGCGAGCCAGGTGTGGGATGGGTGGCCCAGGTCTCGAGAAGTACAAACCATACATCAGACATGCATAGAACCGCCTAAATTGGGAGTGGCGTGCACCGAAATAAGCGGTAGCAAAGGAAATATGGTTACACGCTTTTGGCCGCAACATGCAACAAAGTGGGCGGAGTTTGTTTCTAAACTTATAACTCACCATGAAAGGTCATCAGGTTGGTACGGCCGCTAGCAGTGAGCTGTATACTGTTGTATTCGCCTCGGATTGCTGAGCTCAAAGTTGCGTTCAGTATGTGCTGAACGATTTTTACGGAGTTACTACGCAAGAAAGCCCCGGTCTCGCAGACTAGAGGTGGTGGAACGGTTTGTCGGGGAGCCTGCTTTTTTGTTTTCCAATGTCAATGCGGCAGAAAAGCTTCTGAATTCGTCATTTCATCAACACTTGAGATGAGTTGCCTGTATGAAGAAATTGCGAGCGGTTGCCACGTCTTGATTGCGATACAGGGCACTACCGCTGCGCTTCCTTGTTTATACGTCCGTTCAAAAAACCGTATAGGAGATCGGGAAGACGTTTTGAGCTCAGGTGAGTGCAAGTGTATAGATCTCATTTCAAATAGCCGGACCAGTCTGATGACCTTTCCTGGTCAATTCCAAGAAGTTTCAAAGATTGGGAAAAAAGTGAGTGAAGGTCAGCGAGGGAAGGAAGTGAACTACTGACGGTGGTGGATCATGCACCAAAGTGGACCGGGTTTGCCACCAATCACATTAATCGCTCAGAAACAGTTAAGAGCCGAGAAAACGTGGGAGACATTGGCAAGTGAGAAAAGACGGGTGCGACATGGTGTGAAACAGGTGGGCTCACCATGGGATTTATGAATCGTTTAGAAGCAATCTGGAGACAGGGAAAAAGCAGGCCGTGATTGACGAAAAAGGAGAGGTCAAAAGCATCGGTTGATCGAGCTGACAGAATCTGGCTTAAAAATCAAATATTCGTTGTGCAAGGGTCAAGTTTGTAGAATTTACACGTCATCCCACATTGCCGCAGAACTGTACAGGGTGGGGCAAAATTGCTAGTGCACCTTAGGTTTTGTAATTAGGTTTGAAGGAAAGTTCTGAAACACCCCACAACCAGAATTTGAATTTTTTTTTTCTATTCTTCATTCATTTTAAGTCCCTTAACTCAATGACCATCATAGTCAACAACTGTATGCCGACATTCGGGCAATTGCTTGACGCCACATTTAGAGAAGTTAGGAGAATTATTGCTGAAAAACACATGGAAGTCGGATTTGCGGACTTTTCCGTCGGCGAGCTTTTTTGTTCTCCAGGTGATGAGTGAGCGAGCAGGAAAGGTGAAAGACGTGTACGGGTAGGTTGCACGATTGTGAAGGATGGAGAATCGTGGTGCAGCCTTGCTTGAGAATCTTCTGGCTTGAGGTCAAAGATCTGCGCCGACGCGCGTTGCAGTGAAGCAGACAGTCTTGTTGCTGCATTTCGTAGAGTATTTCTACGGTTTCGAGCGGCTAGCACTGGAAAGCCCTTGTCGTCGTCGATCCTACAGACAGAACACCACTTATGAATAATGCCGTCAAAATTAAAAAATAAAAATGTGACTGCATCACCATTCCCCCGTAATTGTAAGGTCGAGGCATTAAAACTCCAGTTTTCCATACTCCAAGCCGCTGCTGCATCAGCATATGGTTAACATAGACGGTTCACTCACATCTTGACCACATGCCGCGGCCTATCGTCGCTGCTGTGCGACGAGCAGTACATGTGCAGATGTCCACTGGCCGAAATCGTGCGGTACCCATTCACTCCATTCCCAAGACTCGTCTAATTCCTAGAGAGCCTAAAGGACGGGCTTCTGGAAGCACTCAAGATGCTTCGTCAGATTGTATGACGATTGCCTAGAATCACCTTTGATTATAACGGTGACAAGGTCAAGATGGGCCGTAGTCGTGTGTTGCATAAGGAAGATCAAAGTCTTCGCTGCGAACCAATCGAGCCAAGCTGAAACCACGATGTGAGAAAACATGTCTTAGCCTATTCTGGGACTGATTCTTAGCGCCTCTCGTGGGCAGATCTCTTTAGGCGGAGCTCGCACAGAATGAGCGTCCCGACGGTCTCGCGGAAAAAGTCGATTTTGTACGATGAAAAAACGTCATTATTGGGAAAGCCGATTTGAACGCCGTACGCAGCACATTCCACTCCTTCTACACACCACCCGTGGAAGATTCCAGAGCATTCGGGAGAAATTCAAAAAGAGCGCGAATTGAGTGTTCCAGAACTTTCCTTCCAACCTAATAGTATTCTTGTGATGGACATTCCCGCTCCATTCTATCATGATACGTTGCCTGAACATACTGCTACCAGAATGCACTGATCACGAAGTAGTTTGGCTTCTCGCTTTGCGAGTAGCAAACATCAATCCAAGAGAGCACTATGTAAACGCGGGTCTGCAGATTTTCCAAAATTCCCAACCATGTTCAAATAGTGTTCGAACTTGGTATTTGCTTGAGACGCTAACCGTGTTTTCACTTTGGAGGGGGTTGCGAGTGAATTCAGCACAGGCTTTGCGTCAGGGCACCGACCGAGTGTGGTCCAGGAACAGCGCGCCGAGCAGATCCATCATTTTCGATTAGGCCGTCATAATTTCTGGTGTGGACTAGTTTGGAGAGGAAAGCCTGCTCTATCATATGCTCAAATTTGAACCCTTTCATATCGGCGCTTCTGTAATTCTGGCACGAAATTGACGGAAAATATTTGAGTGCCGCATGCGATGCGCTTACCGAAGGACTGAGGAACTGTGTGGAGGCTAGAGGAGATCATTTTGAAAACCGATGATGCGTTCTGAATTGTCAACCTTCATACAGATAATATTTATGGTTAGAATTGATTATGGAAAGCTAGTGCCGAAATGCGAACGAAATGTTGGTGCACCAGTAATTTTGCCCCACCCTGTATTTTGCACGCAACACGTGCAGCGCCAACTGATAACGAATATGACATTCGTTTCTGTCATCAACGCTCTTCAACGGATATTTGCCTTTCAAACATCGTACCTGGGGAACTAGTACATGACACAGTCATGAACATCCCAGTTCAAGTACCGGAATAGGATCCAATGCTCACTTCGGGAAAATGCATAGCGATATATCCCACGACGGAGGGAGTTCAACTCGAAATGCTTACTTAATCCAACATCGTTCATTTCAAGCGCGCATATCTGAATTCAGTGAAAGTAAATATAAAATTCATCAACGGATTCTTTATGTCAAATACCTAAATAATGCTATACATACAAAATAGGAAACTGAGCACACTTTCGAAATCAGTCAAAGGTGGTGTTCAAGATGGGTGCAGGGTCGCTCGGTGTTGAAAATTCCATTGAACATAATTAGTAGAAGGAAGGAAATATGAAGCTGCTCCAGCCACATCCCCAACGTGCCGGGGGTCTAGCCCACCAATGGTGTCAATGCTTCAACGAATCCGTACTGTCCTCCAACCGCCGTGGTCCCTGCCTTTGAGCTTCAGCCTGTTTTCGTCATAATAGTCGTCATAAGTTTGACTCATTGCACCGAAAGGGACCCAGGAACTGTAGATGTAAATAAATGCAGAAGTCGAAGTCTTTCTCTACAATTTGATAATTGCTTGTCGCTCTCTATTTTGTCCGGTTATGAGCTCCCAAAAGTTGCTTCGTCTCCCATGGAAGTAGCTCCACCCATGTTGGCGCATCTCCCACCCAACAACGGAAAACGCTTGCTCCCAATTCGCTATCCAGCCACTTTCCCGAGCTCAAGTCTATTGCTTGATAAGTGACCTCTTCTGTGCCGATAACGGTTGAGCACTGTACTGATTTTCGATATCTGTGATGGCATCTATTTTGTTGAGAAAACAGTACATTAATGTTTTATTGAATTTTTCATAATTATCAATTATTGAATTCTTCATCGAATTCGATCATTTCGTGAACCTGGAACATTTGACGCTCTTGCGTTTTCCTTTCCAGTTTTGAAAATTGCACCAGCACTGAGTTTTGGCTCCATCCATGTTGGCGCATCTCCCACCCAACAACGGAAAATGCCTGCTCTCAATTCGCCATCCAGTACTTTCCCGAGCTCAACTGTATTGCTTGATAAGTGCTCTTCTGTGCCGATGACATTTAAGCACTGTACTGATTTTCGATATTTGTGATGGCATCTATTTTGTTGAGAAAAAAGTACACCAAAGTTTTATTGAACTTTTGGCGCTCATGTCCTTTGGGGGGACATTCAAATTAGTGAGTCAATTATTGTGCTTAGAACTAAGCCCTGGGCAATGACAGGGATCCTGGATGGAATATGTGAGCAATATGTGCTCTCGTTGGTGTTCCTCCCCTGTCCTAGGCCTAATCCTAGTGCCACTTACGATCCGCCCTTCTGTGATCGTCCCCCCCCCCCCCCCAAGGACATGAGCGCCGAACTTTTCATAATTATCAATTATTGAATTCTTTAACGAACTCGATCACTTTATGTTGATTTTGTTTATTGTTCAATTCGCCATCCAGTCCCCTTCCCGGGCTCGAGTCTATTGCTTGACAAGCGACCCCTTCTGTACCGATAACCGTCGAGCTACCTATTTTCGATATCTGTGATGGCATCTATTTTGTTGAGAAAACAGCACATTAAAGTTTTATTGAACTTTTCATAATTATCAACCAGTTATTGAATACTTCATCGAATTCGATCATTCCGTAAACCTGGAACATTTGAAGCTCTTGTTTTGCCTGTCCAGTCTTGAAAATTGCACCAGCACTCAGTTTTAGCTCCACCCATGTTGGCACATCTCGCACCCAACAACGGGAAACGCTTGCTTTCAATTCACCATCCTGTCACTTTCCGGGGCAGTCTTGGAAGTGAATCACAACGTTCCGTGACAAATTCCGCGTTCTTCGGCGCGCATCCCGCTCATCCCACTCACGAACGGTAGTCGACGTATCTTAGCTCAGCCTCCTCTATCCCCTTTTCTCTGGGCTTCTCGGAACAGAATTATAAGGATGTGAATAAAAACGTCCCACCAAAAGGCAGGCCTTGAGATAAGATAGGTGTCTAGTAGCGTATTAGATAATACAGCCGGTACTAACCGGGCGTCGCTCTCAGACAACACAGACAGCGGCTTTTATCCGAAACAACAACAGAATCACGATTAGCCGCACCGGAAACGAAGCACGGCAAAAAACACACAACAAGTTAGAGCTTCACAACAGCAGGAACAACGACGAAATAAAAAAGGAATGACAGCAGAGAGATATGTACATATATGGTAAAGCGGGACCTCTGGGATGACAGCCAGGGAGCAGCCGCCCATCTCACCTTCAAGGGCTCATATATGGCCGCCACATCGATTAGAGGTCATGAATGGACAGGTCAATCGCGGGTAGCATGGTAACGTTGAACAACGATTAACGTTCAGTCAACCGATAAGAAGGCTCGGAAAAACATGTCAAAACAACTGGTGACATGTTCCCGCAGGGTATAGCGGCGACCCCGCTGCTTTAGAGCTTGAATTGACTTCAGTGGGATCTTTTTCCACGTCGGAATTGGTGTCCTTTGCTTGGTAACTCGAGAAAATGCCCGAAGTCGGCGGCCTGTCACGCTGAGCAAAGGGTGTCTTCTGGATTTGCTTCAAACTCTCTCTCTGTTGCAAAACATGGCAACCTACAGAGTTTTTTCATAATTATCAGAATACAATGGCCATTCCTCAGTAGCCCCACAAAAACAAAGGGAATTATGGGAAAAGGAGATTTCGTGATCTGCGTGACAAGCGTCCACAGAAGCCTTCAGATTCTGGATGAACATTCTTCTTATCGTTGCTTGAGTCGACTACTTTGTTGGCG
>KZ349304.1:11913-21913 GCA_002352805.1 Teladorsagia circumcincta | reverse complement strand
ACGGGTGATTCACTGACCGCGACGCGACCGTAGACGCTAGCGAATCGCGCGATTCGCAAAGTCTGACATCGGCCTAACAGAGTTCTTTCTGCAACTAGGACCTTCCTCCTCCCTCCGACGAATCTATCGATGTACATAATTTTTGGAATGATTCAAGACAAACAGCCTTTCTTTTGAATTTTAACGGTAGCTACTATGCAAAAATGCCGGCATTGTGTCTACGAACGCATAAATGCTTTTAAAACGCCCAGCTATGCAAGCGCAGAAGTTGGACGTGTGAGTAGCCCCCTTTTGTATGATCGATGAAAACTGTTTTCCAGTTTTTCTATTACTTTTTCTCTCTATTCTTTCATTTTTTTATCTCTCAACGCTATTTCTGCAACGTAGTTGTTTTTTGTAGGTGTCTCTTCTGACTCTCTTCTGACGTATCCTGTCATCAACAATCAGTATAAAAAACAAAAATATCCACACTGTTTTCGTCTTGCATCACTCGGCTCGCAGACGTTGGCCACCCAATGTCGAGATATTTACAACAGCTCCGTTTTCCTATTCTTTGCCCCATGTTCGTCATTACAGCTCGGATGACATTTTAACGAAATCTCATCTTCGGTCACGCTGACCGAGTGACATGTGCTTTACCGTTGACATATAAAAGGACGGATTGCGTGGGGTGTTCATTTTCAAGAGTAATCAACCACTATTCATAAGCACAGATGCTGTATAATGCTTCATAAGAGTAAGGAATTTGAATTCCCCAGTCGCTGATTTGAAAGACAAAGACTGCATTTGCAATGACAAACTAGCTAATTTCTAAATGACTTTTCTGGAGCTTCCAGGAGATATTCAACTAAGTAGTAGAGCAGAAATTCGGTACCATTGCTGCTCCCTTTTAATATCGAGAGTTGACGTTGAAAATCTTTTCTACATAATCACTGATCGATTTAGAGCTGTTCCTCTTTATTTCGAAAAATTGACGAGTAAATTTAACACATTGGGTCCTTCCGAAGACGAATGGCATCAAACACTCAAGTGCGCTTCTCGCGACTGCAAAACATGCTT
This sequence comes from Teladorsagia circumcincta, assembly GCA_002352805.1. Classification (NCBI taxonomy): domain Eukaryota; kingdom Metazoa; phylum Nematoda; class Chromadorea; order Rhabditida; family Trichostrongylidae; genus Teladorsagia; species Teladorsagia circumcincta. The sequence goes on along the minus strand of KZ349304.1, from coordinate 20,854 downwards.
GGTTGGGCTTGATAAAAAAATCGAAAGCGTGGAAATCGACCCATACTAAACAATGCCCTTCTTTTTGCTGTTTATTTTGAGCACTGCTTGTGGCGAGGAAACACTGAGGCCTGGTGCGAGAGACCAGACAACGAGACGAAGAGAGAGCATAGCTGCAGGCACCGGTCACGGCGCCAGTTCCATGGTAGAAACACACAGGAGGCATGGTGCGTCATTCAGATTCGTACTCTCGCACTAATGCATTGCTTGAATGCAAGCCCCGGGATAAAATAGTTGTATAAGGGATTCAGTATTGAAGCTGGAGGTGGGATGTGGTCCGGAAAAGAAGATGAAGTTAAATGGAACTACCCAGTCATGCTCCGATTGAAGGCTTCCTTATTTCAGCCGTACTGCATTTTGAGATGAAGAAGGGCGTGTTGCACAAATTTCCACCCTAGCTCCATTTGCTTCATTGCCAATGGCACTGAACCGCCATGCAACTGCTGCCGCAACTGTGCCCGCGTTTTTCTCGCAGCGCCAGCGTGGCGGCCGGCAGCAGAAGGCGGAGCCTGCGGACAAAGGCGTGGATTGCAGATCAAGTGAGCATTTCTCAATTGTCACGCCTTTGAAGCCGGAAAAGGTTGCGACATCAGTGCTTGTCCACGTCTCTGCTACAATCGGGGATGGGAGGGTGAGCGTGCTGAATCCCCTACCGTGCCTATAATCATGGGATATGTCTTTGAAAAGGCTAGTCTTTGAAAAGGGTAGAAATCGTTTGTTCTGTTTTTTGATGCATTGGAAACTCTAAGGTGCGAAATATTATGGATATGGACTAACCCTGGTCTCTACACTTTTAAACGAAGTTCCCACGTGTTGCTTTGCTTGTACATCACAGAAGCTTCAGAACTCCCTGTCTTCTCAACATTTGAATTAACTTTATTTGAAATTCTGGTTTTGAATGACAACGAAACCGAACTTCTGGAGTCAATCAGGGTGATTCTACATTGTTCATTGTTTTTTTTAGCTACAAATGCTAGGAATCCGCTCATGATTTGTTAGACATTCCTGGGAAAATCGTGCGTCAGTGCAATACAACTTATTTTTGTTTGTGCATGGCGCGTACAAAATCTGCGCTACATAATATCACTATGATAACTTCCACTGGAACACCGTTACAAAGACATTTGTCAAAGGTTAAGATAATTTTTTGAACAATGCGAACTTAATCATTACTAAATACATTGTCGCTGAAGTCCTTAAGCAGAGGCTCCTTTTTTTTCTCCTTGAAATGAGGAAGGAGCGTGTCTGACGAATTATTTGACTTGTTCGCTCCCTAGCCTGCATGTATTCGAAGTAGCGGTTATTTCATAATCCACAGGTGTGTGTGCGAGGTATTTCGTCCATTAGCTCACACGAGCTCTCGTTAGCTCACTTCGCGAATCTCTAGCGCCATTGTATCGCACTTCTGCGCCGCAATAACGGCGCTCTGTGCTTTTGCGGGCTACTCTATCCTACCCACAGAATAGATGGATGGACACGACCTCATCTGGGGTTGTTGTATTAATGACCTCATTTTGGAATAAACTGATTTTTTTCTGACAAAAAAATGGAGGACTTCCTTGAGTGAATGCACTTCCGTATGGAAATGTCGTGCTACTTTGTGTTTCGAAACGCATCACTCACAATCAGATGCCAAGAGGTCAGAGTTGGAATCCTTGTACATCTATGAATTAGTGCACGCCCATTGCGGCTGTCTCGCTCGTGCCAGATTACCAGGGGATGATTTCAACTTCCCTTGGAAATTAAGATGGAGACACAGGCAAATCGGTAGAGTACTGAATACTATTGGCAGAATGTAGACCAAAACTGCTGTGCGACCTTACTTGGCAAGCTGTGAGCTGTCAAAGTTGGCAAAAAATGCAGTAAAAATGAATTGCGGCACCAAACTATCGCCAGATCGCCTCTGTCTCAAGACTGAAGTCATATCCGTGACCAGGCCATCTGCTTACCCCTACAGTACTATTTCAACTTAATCTGAAAACGGCAATACAGTTGGATTAGCCCGCTCCCTACACCTACGTTACCCTTCCCGTCAACTTTGGCCGCCCACGATTTGCTTGGAATGTTCACGTAACAGTTTTGGTCTCAATATTTGTAAGCGGCATTCATTACTCTATTTATTCATCCTAGTCTCCATTCATATTTCATGGGAAGTTGAAAGCATTTAATGCTCAGGCTCCTCTACAGACGGCTGTTTAGCACAACAGAGCGAAGCTCAAAACTGTTGTTAGAATGCTTTTCCAAAGCTGTTGTTGTGGTAAATGCTCTGTTTTCCCGTATGTGAGTGAACTTGCCAAGATGACGGTCCTTGGCGCTGAATCCATGAGCGAATCATTCTTCGCTTTATGGTCAGGATTAAGACTAAAGCCGTGCTTACTTCCTTGTGAGTAGGAGCTCCCAGATACGTGTAGGCTAAAAGCTGATTATTTGTCTAGTGGAAGATTTGCTTGATGTGAGTAGAAAAGATTTTTTCTGGCGTTTGCTATCCGCACACTCAAAGTCATTAGCGATCACTTGTTCGAGGCAGTTGCTCGGCTCAACGACCGCAAATTTGTTTAGAGGCGTCAACACAAAGAAGTGAGTTGTTTTCCGCCATTTTTTCGTGCTCCGTGTTCTTCTCACAGCTTTCATGTGAAGGTTTGATCCTAAACCAACTGCTCTGCTTATGCCTAGAAAGATGGCTGAGCAGAGATCGAACTCGGTTTCTGTGGAGTTACGGGTAACACATCCGCCGGAAGAGCACAAGGTTCGTGGTTTAGGCACGATTAAGACAAGGGGATGTGTACTAGCCAAAAGTTGGCCTCTCCTTTCGGAATTTCAAGTAATTTCTATACATGTAAACTTAAAAATAATGTTCAAATTTCCTGTAAGTCTCAACCGCTCCTCCCTGGGAATTAGTCCCTTTGCGCTGGCTTTTCTAATACAAGCCTCCCCCTCACAGCAGATCAGATAAGATGCTCCTCCAGGGTTCCTCCGTGGACATGTGACCCCGAACCCGATTGTATTCGTCGTTGAGTGACGTGGTGCGTAAATAACTCCGACTTCGTGCGTAAATGCATTTGAACGTTCATCGTTAGTCCCCCATTATTCAGATTTCTGACGTGGTGGCCGGTGAAATCACCGACCAACATCGCCACTCATTGGTACCTACGATTTTTTGGATGAGGAGAAAAGAAGATAGAAAATGATTGTTATGAATCTTACTTTTGTTTATGTACAATTTTAATCCAAAGATTGTCAAGTGCCAGAAATCTGATTTTGATTTTTTTCTTCACTGCTTCTCCACTTATGAAGGTCCAGTGCCCTTGCACCTGTGGTCTGATTCAAGGGCACCTCCCACAACAAGAAACCCATTTTGAGTCAAAATAGAAGAAATAGGGTTATTGAAGGAAAGCAAACCAAATTCACTCAGAGGTTCTGTAGGCAGGCGCCTCTTTTTCTGTAGTGGATTCTGCTCAGATGAGGAGATACTGAGCGTCTAATGGAGGGAACTGATAGAATAGCGTAGCAGCTAGCAAGGCGCGGACACTCACACTCTCCCATTCTATTAGACTGCAAATAAGAGCTACAGCTGATTCCACTATTAGCGACAAGTTCCCAATTTTCGTGCTAAGGGAACGGCATATTTTCAATATGAGTAAGACAAGCCTGTTCGGCGAAGCTGATGATCCACTGGGCTTAATATCATGAAATACGATTGACACTGCTCTTCTTTCCCAATTGCTCCCATTTTTTTCATATGTTGTTCTTCTCCTTTACTAAGTAGATCCACCCATTTTCGCTTAATTAATCGCCTTTTTGGTGCAAAAGTTCTCGTTATGAAATCCAAAGTATTGGGCAAACTAGGAGGTGCCGAATCCACCCATTGAATCCGACTTTTACTACAGTGAAGAAGGCCCTTCAGGCTTTTCGCGGGTAGTTCAAGACCGTTTGAAAAGCATGGAACGAGCAAGAATTTTTTTTCTATAAGTACAGCTGACATGCAAGAACTTGGTAAGCAGGACCGAGCTTTTATTTGTCACTCCTTCATTTGTATAGAACTGATCCGTCGTCAAAGAACGCTTTTGAAACCCTAAACTATTTGCATTTTTGAAGCAACTACCTGATTTTCTCGGTTCAACCCCTCGTAAGCAGTTCTTTGAATACCGACTACTTCGCTCACGCAGAACCCATACAACTCTACAGTTTGGGGAACGCCGCAATATCGATTTCATCTATACTGGTAAATCAGTAAATTTATGTTGAGGCCATCGCTAGTGCCCTCAGCGTCCATTTTCTCTACAGTTATGCGGAGCATGCTTTGCTAGTGCTATTTATTGAACGACAGCCGCCCCTACGTCCTCACTTAGTATCTCACCACTTTTCTAAGTCTTCCCTCAGTACCGGGCGGAGGCGATGTAGTGGCAGGTGGCGCTGCATACCATGCGTATGGTCAGGGGATGAAATCCTTGGGCGTCTTCGTCTAGACCAAGTAAGCCTTCCATCCCTCCAGAATTGCTTAACTGGTACCAGGCTTGCCTGGGATTATAGAAACACTGACTTGAAAATTGGCTGACGCTGCAAGTCGTTGTATTGACCAAACTGCCTCAATTCAAGTCATTCAAATTGCCACCAAGTATGTATAAATGCGAGGAGAATGCGTGATAAAAAGGGAATGTTCAACGACGAATGCGTCAACTTTTTTAAGTCATCTACTACCTCGTTCTACTTCCTATAAAGAGGGGATCCATTTCTTTCAGTTAACTGTTGTAAGTATCATTGATAGAGTCCCATCGACTTCCAACAATACCAGAAACGGCCAGAACTCAAGATCAGCGTCAGTCCATTTGAGATGATGTGGTATTGTGTAATACATTCTGACTTTTTCCGCAGGAGGCGGACGGGCGCCACACTTGGCGAAGTGGCACAACTGGGAGGCTGACCCGAGCTCAGTGACACCACTATAGACACTTCCAACCAACGCGAACGACGGTGGGAGGAGTAGGAAGGAGTCCTTTCTCTGGAACACCACGATTCAGTCAAGTGATGCTACTAGAAAGTATTCCTAGAATACAGACTGTTAAAATAGTTCAACACTTCTTCATGGAATGGGCTTCCCTTGACCAGATAGATTCCGTTTTGATCATGAATGCTGATAAACGTTTCTGGATCCATCTGTCACCGATCTGTGCACCTTCCAGAACCTTTTTGACAATCAACGTATCCATTCTGACCGCATGCAATTTATCATGTCTGGTGCCCTGCCCAAAAGCTCATTTACGCCTTGTTCGACCTTGCTTTTTCATCTGTTTTCGTCATAGCTTGTTTTCCCGATGGAAATGACCACCGAAAAAAGCGCATTTCGGCAAAAGGACGTTAAAGAGGTCGAAATATTTGTTTCTTTCTGGAGAAAATGACCTCTTCAAGGGCCCAGGACCAATATGAAAGTCTAGATGCTGGCAGAAAAAGAATGGGAATTTGTCCTTGAAAGGAAATTAGATGTCAAGCGAGATGTCAAGACATGAAGCCGAAAAACTGGAAACAGAGTCTGGAATTCGGGCTAACAACATTTGCCCAGGGCTACCCCACTATGTGCTGGGCTTCGCGACGTTTTGAAATTCGTTCCCTTCGTTTGTATTTTCTGAACCACCTATATAATCCCCTCCCGCCTCCCCCATCCATTCGCGAAACAGTGACCGTGCACACACCCCAGGTCAATTGAATCTGAGGCTAGGAAAAATCTCAGGAACGAAATCCAACCATGAATTGATGTGGAAAAGCAGGCAGTAGAGCCCAATAATTCTTCGCAGCTTCGAGCAGTCTTATTAATTGGACGACTGCTGAATGGGATCAGGCATGCGTGAAATTCCAGCATGTATGCAAGGCAACCGTCGCCACTAATCGAAGGTATTCTTGCAAGATCCAAATTCTTTCAAAAATGAAATTTTTAGAAGTTTTTGTCTTGTGTTTACTGTAGTCGAGCAGCAGTAACAATAACTGAATTATTCATGCCGTTCATGGTTTTTTGACCACTATCGGTTGCTAGCTTTGTAGTCAATAGAGGAGGTAACGAACGTTCTAGGAATGGTGCATGAGGAATGAGGCTGCAAATCAGCTAAAAACACATGAATGTCAAGTACGTAGAGACGTCAGCAAAAAGAGATATCTAGTTTCCTAGTCATTTCTCAAAAACATAACCCTATTGTTCTATTCATTAATATACGGTGCAATCCTGCTGCAGTCACGTGCAGGTAGCTAAAAAAAGGTCACAATTGCAATAACATATCCCTGATAGAGAGCAGAAACAGCAGCCCATGGCTCAGCTTACCACGCACACGATACGAGGATCAAATCCTGGATCCTCCGCCGTCCAGGCTTGCTGGAGCTAGCATTTCTCTGAAGTCGATTAATTGGCACCGGATTTGTTTGGGAGGAAAAACACTGATCGGTACATTGGTTGGCCCCACAAGTCATTACGTGGGCCTAATCGCACCCAGGTCGCTAAATGGACGTACAGTACGTGGTGCACGCGCTTTGCCCATTCATTCCTAATATGCTCAGGGTGGGAGCCTTCAGAGTCAATCACTTTTCTGGATGCGCCACACACCTGTATTACAGTGAACATCCTAAGTATTTCGGATTATAGCCACTGGAAGTTGCTGCTGGACCCTTCCTGCCTTCCTTAGCTCTCTTCATTTACCTGATTCTGCTAGTATTTCAATCTGCCATGATCCTTTACTGCACCAAAAAGCGATTTTGCGATGTCGCCAGATTGGCACCGCCCACAGACTCCGCCCACAAGGGATAAGCCCTTCTCCCCATGAGTATTATAGTTTGCATAGTGACACATGTGAATCTTTTCCATGGTTTCAGTGATTTTATACAACCCTTCTTTAGCCAGAAGCCAGGACGTAGGAATTTGTTACACATACCACTTTGGGCGATCTTATGTTTGGCCCGGTCGACTACCTTTCATGCTATTTCAACCCTACAGTTTCTTCTTCATCATTTTGATTTCTACATATAACGGCTTCCTTAGACACGCTAACTGCTATGGTCTTACCTGCTTGTAGTTTGTGATCAACTGGTTTGCATTCATTTTCTTCCTACTGGGAATTTGAGTAAATTTAGAAAATGAAAAAAAATTTTTCATGGAGGCATCCATTTTTTGGAAATCTAATATTCACATGCGCAAATGATGGACGGATAGACAAGGTGCGACCATCGAGAGGGTATCTTATTAGCACTGCATCGCTGTTCTGCCCTTCTAGGAGGCCACAGGATTCGCTGCAGATCTCACCGGTGGCGATTCCGAGCATTACTCCATCAGTGCTAATAAGCCCCTCAGTCAGATATCTGTTATGGTAGTTCAGCCCGCCTGACACGATTTTCATTGTGGAATTGAGACTTCAACTGTTTTTTTCCCGTCCATTATCACCTACCTCGCTTTTTGTTTATTAGACTTCACTTGCAATCAAAAACACCAACATTGTCGGTGTTTTTGTCTGTTTTTTCCTTCCTCACATTCCTTTCATATCCGAGAAGAATTGCCACATAAGTTTGATCATAAAGTGTTCCCTCGGAACAGATTCTTGTCTGATGATGGATATGGCCCAAAAAGGTGTAGGATGATTCTTAGTTGTTGCGAGCCTACAGATGTGGTGTGTCCTCCATCCTCTGTGTGGTCTACCGTAATCAATGACAGTACCCATTTTGGACGCCAAATCTTAGGCTTTACTAGAGAATACCACGGCTTGACAGGATATTCGGCCAGGTCACCTATTATATGACCCCGCATTTTTGCTAGATGGTGGTTGTGTCCAGTTCGCCTGTTGCAATCAACCTTCTAGGTCGCAACGAAAGTAAGGCAAATTCGGCCCTCAATTTCAAAAACTCATATTTTTCTTGAAATTGAACTTTTCCCCGAATAATAATTTTCACAAGTACCTACGACAGTCCGGCCGACAAGGGAACAAGTGCCTCTCCTTCAGAATTCGGCAGGTTTCAACTTGAAGAAGTGCCTATTTCCGCTTTCAACTATTGACAGTTGTCGTAGTTTTTATCCTTTAAGAAGTGAGCCAGGAAACGGAGCGCGTGGTAATCCATAGGAGCAAGACCTGGCGAATACGGAGGATGGGGTAAGACCGTAAATCCAAGTCATGCCAATGTGTCCTGGATTACATTGCATTATGTGGTCGCGCCCTGTCATAAAGAAAAGGACTTCGTCCAACTCTAGGCGAAATTTTGCGACTTCAGCTGCAAGCCTTTGTAAATGTGAGCAGTACACCTCATCGTCGACGGTGGAATTGTCTGGCTTCTCATTATGGCGTGCTTCTCGTTCACATCCATTCACCGTCTTCTCCTGGTACGATATACGCAGAATCCCCCGCTTCTCATCTCCAGTAGTGACATTATCCGGCTAATCGAAACAGTGACTTTTTGCAAGAAAATTTTTGCACACACCGAGGCCTTTTTTCCTGGAGTGCTCTGCCAGCTCATGCATGATCAATCGACCAAGTTTCCAAACTTTCCCCAGCATGTGGCGAGCGCGATCTATAGCTATGTTGAAGCACTGCATCTCCTTTGCCAGCTGCTTGGCGCGTGATGCGGAATGTCTTGAAGTAGCTGCTCCAAACGTTTGGAACTGACTTCCGTTGGACGTCTGTCTTCGAGGTTGCAGTTTCCTTCGCGTAACCTTTTGAACCGAAGTTGGCAGGTCTCCTCACTCATCACTCCCTCTACTTCCACATAGCATATATTGCGGCAGGCCCCGCTCGCTGTGTGTCCCAGACAAAATGCGTAAAGAAGGCAACGGCGCAGATGGGTCGAAACGTAGGGCATTTTCCAAGCTTGAAAAGCGTGCAGGAGGTAAGTCTCGAGCATATGAAGGAATATCACCATACCTATATATGGTTCGAAATTC
>KZ349295.1:5607-25290 GCA_002352805.1 Teladorsagia circumcincta | reverse complement strand
TGAAAGGGAAAACCCAATAAATCAAAGTGGAACCAGCAAGGGCTTTGTTTCATTCGAATTCATATCGATGTCGCCCAAAACTCATTAGTTGGTGAAATTAATGTCTTGGGTTGTACCAGACATGGAAAACAATTTTGGAGCTGAACCAATAACTGAATTTGGCCTCCATAAGAATAATAGAAGTGATGGGAACGTCTTTAAGCTGTACATAAGATGAGAAAAGTCCAAAAAAGACAAGTTTCACGTCATTTCTTTTTCTTTTCTGGAATGTTCATCAAAATGAGCTTCTTTGCTCGAGCAACCGACCCACCGACCTCTGTCGACTGTACGCTGACATCTCGATGATTCTTATTGAACCAACTGCCCGCTCTAATGGGCACAACAGAAGCTATCAGTGCTTATAAACTACCCTTCTTTAGCTATGAATCATTTGTCGCCAAACATTATTGGAGCGGAATAATGTGCAAAATCTTTCACAGGATGGGAACTAGCCAACCATAAGATAGATAAAAAGTAGATGCCATTGGAAGAAATATCAAGTGTCTAAGAGAATCGGCTTTTCCGGCATGCGCCACGCATTCGACTTCCATTTAGGACCTCAATGCCTATTGGATTGTCCACACGGGAAATTCTATTCGAAAGGGCTTCAAAGGGATATAGCTGATAAAGGTGTATGGCGAGACATGATCTATAGACTGTGTGGGTGATAGTTCAGTTGATTTGGAGAACTGACTCGTGAGCTTAAAAGAGGATTCCACATTGAGGGTGAAGTTGAGAAGGGAAATTACTAGCTCAATTCAAAAAGGTATTGCAGCAATACTTAGGTTGAGGGCCGCCAAAATTTGGAGATAATTTTATTCTGGCGTTGTTAGTTGTACGGGTAGTTAAGTTTTGTCTGCTATTTTTTTGTAATTTTTTAATAGTGCTTTCGTTTTAGACTCTGCGGGATTTGTTGTTGTTAGTCTTTCCGTTTTTTGCGTGATCATGTACATGATGTGCATGCAAGAATAATAAATTAATAAATTAATTATACCTCATCAGACACGCGCCGCTGTACGCCTGCCGATGGTTCCCCCTCACCATCTGACTTTAACCGTTTAGCAGAGAGAGTGAGTGAGTGAGTGAGTGAGTGAGTGAAAGAGAGAGAGAGAGTTAGCGATGATGAGGGCGGCACTGACGAGACTCGCATCAATGCGGAAATCAACGGGCAAGAAAGAGGTTCCATTATTGCCGCTTTTTTTTTCTCCATCCATGGATCATCGATCGCCTCATTTTCATTTCTAATGGACTGCCTTTTCATCGCGAGCCCCTCCTTTATACAAAGAAAGTATCGTCATGATGACTGCCAAGTAGTTTTCTGCCACAGTAATGATAAGAAGCAACAATATTCAATAATAATGGAGGTAAAAAACACTCGGCGTTAGAAAATACATTTTTTGGGATACACGCATCTGACTTCCATTCAGAATCGTACTCCCCCTAGAGCATTGGCCTATAAAATGAGCTGCGGGGCAGCCAAAGTACAGCTTAGCGTCCTTCTCCTAGATCAGTCTTTTATAATAGTCCGACCCCAGAGGGATGGAAGGTTCGATTGGCCAGCACCATCTAGGATTCCATCCCAAACCGAGATCATGGTAAACGGCTGTAGCCCTCCAACCTTTTAGTGACAGTAAGGTGGAATTGATCCCAAAGATAGTCTAACATCGAACGAACTCACGTTCTTGCACTCCAGTTGGTGAGACGAATATACCGGATCCGATGATACATCCGACGATGATTGACACGCCATTGAACAACGTCAACGACTTGGCCAAGCCCTTGTCCGTCTCAGCGTCCTCAGCACCGTCAACCTAAAGACGTTATAATAAGTTTAATCAAATGTCCTCGTTTTATGATCCATCCCTGTACACGGCCGTTCAGTGTTGTTCCACTTCCACTTCACTCTTCTGCGCACACACCCGGTCACACAGCATTACTCGCTGGTCCGCAGAAAAACCCTCAACGAGAACTGGCAGTAATTTCCCGGGCGTTATCGTCATATAAAGAGGCTTTTCTGGAACGTTCGGTCTACTACGACCTCTATCATGGAGAACACTAAGATACAGGTAAGACACTTTGATTGCTACCGAAATTATTCATGCTCTTCAGTTTTTGTCAAAGATCTTTCACGCCTACTTAATAACTCCTTAGGCAATTTTTTTTCTCATCATTGGTTAGGCAAGGATTTTGAGAAAACCAGACTCGCAAAAACTCTTCCTGCTCTATAAGCAATTCTGAAAATCATTGTGAGTCACTTGCAATGAATTTAATACTTTCGCTCATGTTTTCAGGTAACTGGTTTTTCTTCATATTCTTTTCAGTAGTTGTCATTATCCGAAATCATTCACCTCATCTTTAAGTAGTTCAGACCCTTTCAGCTCCAGGTCTACAGATCCTCAACTGGGGGAAGGAAGAGGTGGGGGCGGGGTGTCTGGAAAGAGACTATTAACTTTACAACTCAACTGGGGGAAGGAAGAGGTGTGGGGGGGGGTGGTCAGGAAAGAGACTATTAACTTTACAACAATGTCTGCACTGAGTGTCGTGCTGGAGACGTTATGGATTTGCAGGTATAAAAACAATTTTCTCAAACAGATTCACAGCCTTAAAGGATTCAGGATTAGATTGATGGAGTATTCCATTCAAATGTGAAAGTGGGGGTGGTAGGTGGACCGCCAGAGGAGAAAAAAAGGAAAAAAAAATCCTAAATAGCACTAAATACGAGCCTTTTGCTCTACGCTGCGGAGAACTTCAAAAGGCCGCCAGGGAGATGAAAGATAATGTGAGCGCGGAGAGCGGTAGAGAAACCTGAGTAGAGAGAGCATAGCAGATAGACAAAATATCGAGCGGTGGGCGGAGGGTGTCCCAACAGGTGGAGCTTGTCAAAGTCCTTGGCTCCTAGCGCCTTAGAAACGCATTTCGATGCAGGAGCGTGTCGAGTCGCCTGCAGTTGCGCCTCATGCACTTCTAGCCACTCTTAAGGCTCATTGGGTTGGTCTGAGCCCGAACTTTGCTTTCAAGGAAAGCAATCACAGGCGACACTTTCAAGTTACCAGAGTCTTTGAGGCTCCACAATACATCTTTTAGCAATTGTTTCGTCTTCGAATCTCTGGTTAGGGAGGCATTCAGGCTAATAGGATCTGTATCGTTTTGGCCATAACACCCGCTGGCGGGTTTCCTTGATGGTTAGTCTGCTAATTATTCTATTAATTATCAGTCGGTTTCTTAAGATTATTGCACTCTAGAAGTAATTTGATTAATCGTTGAGGCACAGTATTGAAATTACCGGTGGATTAGTTCTCTCAGCGCGATAGATATGGTTAAGGTCATTTCATAAAGCAACAGTCCCAGCGCGGTCTGTGGGCGTGGCGGCCGACGGTCGCACCGCTTCCTGGTAGCCGTGGAGAACGCGTTATTGGCTGCGGAGCCATTTGCGATCGTTAATCAGCTCCAAATGGTCCCTGTGGTTCCAAAACGATGCCTCCACAGCCAATCACGCGATCTCCACGGCTGGCAAGAGAGGGTGCGACCGTTGACAGCCACGCTCACTTCGACCCTACTGGGACTGTTGCTTTAATACTTTTCCACCATTGACGTCCAATGTCGTCATCAAAATCGAACCATCCTCCAGAAATGTGATCGCTGTCTTTGGAATACTTCTTCACCAATAATGCCTGGAGTCATCTTTGGAGTGGATCATTTCTTTGAAACCAGCAGTAGAAAGACTAGATCCCAACGGATATCACCCTTACCAAGGATCTCTCCTCTCTAGTGTTGTCATATTTGTCATTTTTTTTTTACAAGATTCAGAGTTCTCGGCAAAAATTTCGCATTAGCGGGAATTCGAACTTAATCCGTGCTTCCTCGGCAGCTTTGCCATTACATTACCGGAGCCGTATTTTACTTTAGATAAGCTTTCAGCAGTATTGCAGTTGATCACAATCATTTGTCGTACAGAATATGGTGAGCAAGGAAGAGCTTCTAAGATCATTCAATATGATTGATAGCTTTGACGATGCAGTGTTCAGCGTATGTGAGGCGTTAGATCCAATTCGCAGAACTATTCCCACAAATGGCCTTCTCTTGTAGTTTTGGAAGTGTGAAAGAGGGAAGGGGGGGGTGGGGGAGAGGGGGAGTAGGGGCTCGTATTCGATGAAATTAATAGATTTCAGAAAAGCGTAGAAAGCAACAATCTGTTCTCCTAGTGGAGTTTCGGGGGTCAGGGTTGAAATTTGCCGAAGTGGGACAAACTAAGAGTTGGCTCTCAGCTGAGATAAAGCGCTCTGCTCATGACATCATCTTCCTGTATTAAAATCGCGTCACGAACTTGGCCAGAAAGCAGCGACCAGCAAAATTATTCAAATACTGCAGTTACTGTACTATCCAGTTAACACTTATAACATAACCAGTCGATCTTGTAAGGATTCCCATTCAAGAATAGTCCAGGAATCCCATTCAGTGAGCCTTTTTGATTACATTCCTGTAGTTCCGCTCGTAACCACACTGGGTTTTCAACAGATCAATCAATAAATAGTTGGTTAATAGTCATCAATCTAGAATTTAATCCTTTCCGGAAATGCGCTATCAAAACCCTCTATTTATTACCTCTTCTCAAAAACAGTTCCGGTCAGTCGTGTCAACCAACCGTGTTAAAGTAACGCTATTCAATTTTTTTCTTTTTCCTCACACATGCTCATAATTGTTACATAAAAGAAAGCGTGTTCCCATAATAAGAAGGGGTGACATCGTCCGATCAGGATTTAGCATGGAATACAATGCTCTAATCCCATACTATTGCGTGGAAGTCAAGTTCATTCCACTCAGAAACCATCTGACAGGGGAGAGGTTCAGATTGAATTTTCAGGCATGCCACTATGTGTAAGGTGTGTGTGTTCAAGTGTTGTCGTCCCATACTCAAAGCAGAGACCCCAGATGAGGTCGCGTCGAACAATTTGTTCAGTGCATAGGATGGAGTCGCCCGCTAGTGTCATAGATGTGTCGTTGTCGCTTCTCGAAAGTGGGCGGCAATGGCGCTAGGGCCTTTCAAAGCGGGCTGATGGCGGCTAATGTGAGCTGATGGACGAGAAACCTCGCGCACGCAATGTATATTATGTTAATGGACTACTTGAACTCCGCCCTTTAAGTTGTCTCAATCCACGCTCTCTGCGCTCTCTCGTCTTATCAGCGTCTTATGACCACTGTGATCTCACAAATTGAAACTTTTGCATCAGTGCAGTTGGCTCAACTACCTAAGAACCCTTCCCCTCCACAAGGCTAGTTCCAGGGCTTTTACCTTCCTCCTTGAGGTTTGTAGTCGTGCCAAACGCCGTTCTGTGACCGCCTGCGCTCTCCGCCATTCGTGGCAGGACCACAGAAGAAAGTTCAAGAAGTCCGTAGACCTGCATATTACGGCTTAGCGGGTAATTCAAATACTCGTGGTTTAGTGGAGTCATGGAGTAAGTAGGTTCAGACGACTCCTCCGGAAGCGCCCCCCTACTTATTTCAAGGAAGAAGAAAGAAAATATTTTTTAAGGGCTTCATCGGCAGTTTAATTTGCTTCTTTTTACATTTTTTGTCGATTAGGCATCCACAATTTCTGTGGACCACCATTACCCAACCAAATGATCTGAGGTTGTTGCTTCAAGACGAACGTGGGCGGAGTTTGCATGTGGGCGGGACATGCGGAAAGGGCGGAATAGGTGGGTATCGAACCTTCAGTGAGTGCGTATGTGAATGTCTTCATGAATGCATTTGTAATAGAGTGAAAAAAATGGATGATCTCTTGTGTAGGAGAATTGGGGGGAGGGGGGGGGGGAGGGGCGTAGCTGAGACGTAATAGAACAACTTTTTCACATCTTAAACGAGCATGACGAATCGGAATGTACAATGTAATCCACAGCTATAGGGCGGCACTTTGATACCTAGACAACTCGTCCATAAGTTTGATGGTAGGCCTTACGCGGGTCCCTTCTTTCATAAGGAGTAGGCCAGAAACGATCTTAACGTCTCGAAGCGATAATCTACTTCTTTTTTCCTCTAACTATTTACTGTTTAGGCGTACCGAATCGTCGGCTACGCAGCGATCGCCGTGTCATGCGTTGCGCTCCTCTCTGTCGCAGTCACACTGCCGATCCTCTACCTCTACGTGAACAATGTCAAGGCGACAATGAAACAAGAAATGGCGGCATGTCGAAGCACAGCGAACACGGTTTACGCCAACGCAGCCGCCCTTCACACTCTTCCAGCCAACCGAACAGCTCGTGAAGCGACCTACGAGAATACCGGCGGTTGCGGAGGTTGCTGTCTACCAGGACCTCCTGGTATGGAGGGTCGACCTGGTCGACCAGGAGCACCGGGAACTCCAGGAATGCCTGGTAAACCAGGAGCTCCAGGACGACCACCACAGGCGCCATGTGAACCAATTACTCCGCCTCCGTGCCCGCCATGTCCGCCAGGACTTCCAGGGCCACCCGGACCACCAGGGCCACCAGGAAATCCCGGTCCTGTAGGAGATCCAGGAGCTCCTGGAGATACTGGAGATGTAGGACCTCCTGGTGAAAAAGGCCCACCAGGAATGCCTGGTCTCATGGGAAGACCAGGTGACAACGGTGAGCCTGGCGCAGATGCTCCGGCTGGAATGCCGATTCCTGGGCCACGAGGACCGCCTGGACCGATCGGACCACCAGGTTTCCAAGGACCTCCTGGACAGAATGGACAGGTAGGTTTATTTAAGCATACAAAGTAGATTTTTCATTCTTTTCCATTAAGGATGGCCCACCAGGGCTCGATGGACCGAAAGGACCGCCTGGACCGCCGGGTGAACCTGGTGCACCAGGACAACCAGGATCTGACGGAAAACCCGGTGAGCCTGGCAGGAATGGTGAACCTGGTATCTGCCCTAAGTACTGTTCACTCGATGGTGGCGTTTTCTTTGAAGACTCGTGATGATATGATTAATAAACTTCTATTGATTGTGGGTCTGTTGAGTGATTTTTTACTCAAAGGTTTCCAAAAATGCATCTCATTTGCGCCAGGTCTTGGTTCGTCCCCTCTCACCGTTAATCGCTTTGATCACATTCAGTGATTATCAAATGCCTGGGCCTCATATGACTCGACCGAGTAGTCCAGAACATGACCTACATCGGGGAGCGAAAAATTCAAGTAACGAAAAATGCTCATCGAGGTTACTTTTCAACGAATTTTCCTGAGCCATAAAAGATACTAAATGTTCAGTTAGGCACCACCGCTGAATTCCACAAAGGTTACGTCAACGTAGCTGCTTCATTGGAACTTTTACGCCCTTCCCCTCAAACCTTCATGGCGCATCCTTCTAACAACGTTAAGGTCATCATTATTGATATTCTTTCACTTCAAATTATCGTGACCCAGTTACGGTAATTTCACAAAGCTACTGTTCCCTTTTGATCGGATAAAGAAGTTTTCAACATTATCTTTATTTTTAGAGGCACATTCTACGATCAGTTTTCTGGAGTAGGCTTCCTAGTGGATAGGGTGCTGCTGTAAGAAAGGTCACAGCTCTATCATGCTCCGGAAGTAAACCGCTTCTAGCTCACTTTCAGTGGACGAAAATTATCCAAACCTCTCACGAGCTGTGAGGGGGTGTGGAGCATGAAGGATGGGCAGGTTCGAGTGGACACTACGGGATTCAAAATCCAATGTGAACGGTTACATCAGCAGTTGCGGGGCTAGCTGCGCAAGACTGTTACCCAGCATCAAGCCTTGCTCCTCGATTATGAAAGCGCCATCGAAGGCAGCGATCACGATATTTTCAAGGAGGCCTTAGAGGGAACGTGGTGTACTGAATGGCGCGCCAGTGGCGAAAAAGCAGGGAAATTCGTACAAAAAAAAAAACGCAAAACGGGACACCTTTTTGCAATTGATTTTCACTCACGTATGAACGAGTTTATCGCATTGCGTTTGGTGGCAGCATGCCAAACCATGCTCCAATCGACTTGCTCCACTTGTGACGGAGATGACAACACAGCTCGTTCAAATCACCAAATTGCTGGTGGGCGGACCGCTCTTGGGGGCGAACTGCTTTCGATGCTTTCGAAGTCCAGCTCAGCAACCAATGCACTTTTGGTTGTAAAAGGGCCACAGCTCGCCTCCCTGCCAGTCAAGTAACTGCTTCGTATGGTAAATATGCTTCTCAGATGCGCTCCCTCTTTATAGTAATCGCTGCCATTAAACTCTACAAGTGATCAATAATCGTGAACTTGTCCTTTCACACCTTGCTGCTCTCCTCACCCGTGTTTGAACAAAACAAGAAGGCGAAAAAGTTTCATTCCGAAGCTATTTCCCCTTGAATGTCACTGCATCCCTTATCACGTGCCTTCTCATAGCTGATCAGTAACGAAGTACAATACGAACTGTACATTCGTTCTGTGACAGCTGCAGGACGGGTGGCGCCAAAGCATATATGAAAAATCCCCTTGTAAAAATGCTTTCTGACTTGTTTTAGTTTGTTCATTCTCATTTCCTTCATTTTATCAACCCAGAATTCTTGTGAAACATTTGCAAGGCGAACTACGGCTAAAGACGGTAGTTAGCAAACAAAAACGAGTATAATTAGGTGTTAAAGGTTTAAGCTGTAGCCAGTTAGCCGATATCGGCGGCTACTGCCCTGGTAGCGTACTTGTAGCACACTTGCCCGGTAATCAAAACGCAAAAGGTGCGGGTTCGAGTCCCGCCTGGGGGGTGGAAGTTTGTCTACAACCAAGCATCGTTATAAAAGCTTTCCAAACTTTTTTCAACCTCTAGCTTTGTAATAGACTATGAATGACATAAAGATTGATCAATCTCCATTTGATTTGCTTTATTCTTATATTTGTTGTGAAATGCACATATGTTTACCTAGCTACTACAAAAGAAGAGCTAATTTTGACACTATAGGCTAACTTCAGTCCGGTACCATTATTACCGTAACCCAAAACTGTCCGTAAACAAAAGCAGGGCACACACGTCACCCCACATTTCACGAGTGGCACCACTGCCAATGTGGAGCTTTATGGATGTGGCTTATGGAATGTTAAGATGAGAACACATATTAGCAATGTGAGACAGGAAGGGATGTCTGGATGCGAATTCTTAGTGAGGTACGAACTTAAGTTACAATAATTAGTTAGTGGTTTGATATACTCGGTGATGTTGTCAGAAACTTTAAGCCCTATTTTAAAAGTCATTTCCACTAGAATTCGATGCCTCCGCAATGGAAGACTATTGTAATATGTCCGCATCCAAAGGCAAAGCTAAACTGTTCAGTGTGCGGTATATTGCCCACTTGAATCAGAACGTACGTTCATAGCGTTCCTTCTGAGGTGTCCGCTACAAAGTGAGCATGTAAAGTCAAGAATATATATGAAACATGACCCTCATGATCGATGCAAGGAAAGTGTCGAGAGAACCATCTGTATGTTTCCTCCAACGTTATGTTTTGATTGTCATCCTTTGCAAGATGCGCGCAGCAATATATTGACTAACCACGAACTTATGAGCTAACTTCAGGGCCTATCCTTAGGAAGAAAACCAAGCATAAGATTCTTGAGCTTGTTGAAGATGATTAAAAAATGTTTCTCACGAATCTGAGTCATCCTTCCCTCTTCGAAATCTCTTGCAATATCCCACTCACAACAGCGCGCACTCTGTAAAAAGGCTTTATAACTAAGCTCAGGCAACAGGATCGAACTCTGGAGAAGACGGAAAATTGCTTCAGCACACCGGATTCCCTCCAACATTCGGAGGCTTAGTGCTGAAATGTGCGATTCCGCAATCATGATGTTACGTGTAGTCCGATGTTACGTGCTGCCCCCCCCCCCCCAAGCCACATTGCGCCGGTGTTCCTAATTCATCGCACCCTTATTTGCAAATCTCATCAGCGGTGTTACCTAAAAAAACCTCACTAGCAGTTTTTCGATGAACCCGGCGGGAAACTCGGCATGATGAGTGCACCGGAGTTTAGGTGACGCCATTTTTCTGATTACGGTAAGAATGGTACCGGACTGAAGTTGGCTTACAGAAATTTTGACCGCCTGCGTGCTGCGTAGGTTTTTCGGGCGCGTGTAGCCAGCACCTGTTCACACTAGGCGCTGCTCAACGAATAAAACTATTTCATTTGTATCATGTTCACCCATTGTCATACAAGCACCTCATATGTAAACTTCAAATTTACAATATTTACATGTGTATACTTTTTAAGATGGTTTATCAAATGGTTAAAATGATAAAGTGATGAAATGTGCGGCAGTAATTGCAAATATACTTTGAAAAAAAGAGGGGAAAAGTCACAAAAATGGCAACTGAAACCATTTTTCTTATTTTAGACGAATGAATTGATTCCAGAGCAGTGTTTTTTTCACTATAAAAAATAAGAAGGCTTGCGACTGATTTTGTTCACAACATAAAACAATAATGTAGGACCTCACTTATATGGCCCAGCCCAACGTCTCTAAAAAATACTAGTATATTCCTATAGGATCAGACTGTGAGAAAATGTCGATCATATCCTCAAAAATGCCGTGCTACACCATGTGCACCACGCGACCACATTAAAGCAAATCTGCGTGTTGCATCATATACGCACGCCGTACGCAATGGGTTAAACTTAGGGGCATTACAGGCCGAAAAATGTTTCTGAGAATGCGCTCGAAATTCTGTAAACGAAAAAACAAAAACTCACTAGTTTCTCTGCTTCCGGTGTGAGCGGCGGTTCTTCTTTTTCGATGGATGTCATGGCTTACTACTGAAACAATCATTACACTCCATGGAAAACGTCACCAAGAAGGAAACTCTGCGATATTGGAAATGCTCGATACGATAACGATAATTAAGTGGCTTCTGTGATTGCAAAAAAAAAAAAACGGTTCAGTACAGAAATAGTGGATTAGTAGGGTGCACGAAATTAGTATAGCAGTCAGTATATGTCTACACATAAGGAATTGAAAAACTAAGTATAGATGAGGAGTTCAACGCTAATTGATCCTTCTTCTGGACACGCCGTGCATGTCGCTTCAAGCCGAGGGTGGATCAATGGTAAATAGACCTTATCAAGGGAGAGAGGGATTGCACTAATTTGAAAATTTGATTAACCGCATAGCATACCTTGATATGGTCTTCAAATGGTAACCCTGACATATTTCATCCTCAAGGGTAGTAAGTTAACCAGAGCTGGACTCGCTCGGCAAAAGCAGATACACAGGGATCAAAAACCACTGTAGGACAGCCGACCACTAGATATAATGAAAGGCCCAAACAACTGGAGTTACTGGGATCCTTCAAAGTTACCAGTCGAAACGAGAAGCGTAGTATTTGAACAGTGGTAGTAAAAGTAACCACAAGAATCATCCGAAAAAAGCTCTACGATAGGCAAAGGTCCAGTGAGTGCCACGTAATACTCTCGCACTGGGCAGGCTTATTTGTTTAGATGACGGGATATTGAAAGGTCGGCGTATTCGATGAAGCTGTGTAAATCTATGGCAATATAGTAACAGCATGAGAAGGTCACACCGGGTGTAGTAGGACGTGAAATACGAGAAATTACTCTATATTTGGAAATGCCGCTTCAGGTATAGAACCTTGTGGCGAGGCCCACAACCACTTACATCTCCATGTCCTCTTCCCACCTGCCCTCATTTCTCCAAAGAGTATCCGTCGAAGGTAGGAGGGAGGGGGGGGGGTAGTGGCAGAGGAACAGAAGAGAGAGGAAAAATTGTATTCTAGAAACTTCGGAAAATTTCTGAAAAAAAAACAATATTTTGTGAACGTTTCGCAACATATTTCCCGAATTCCAGTCATCCAGCTTGAAATGTCCGCGTTCCAATTTAATCAGAGCAATCCAAAGCCCAAAAGGTTTACAAAAAAAAGTCGGCATTGCGGTTCCATGAAAATGCAATTGGCGAGCATTCACGAAATGGAGCGTCTAATGAGCATCAGTGGCTTATTCAGTGTGCAAAAGGATTGCGAGGATTATCTATGTCTCATGAACTGACTTATTTTTCATTACTTCAAGTTGCAAATAATACCTCAAAAATCCCAAAAGGGTAAATGGTTCTTGAAAATTTCAAGTTTTTGCTTAGTGGACCACAAGTTCTTAGATAGCCCCATCTCAGACCCGTCAAATCTTGAAGGCAAAATTCGGGCTCAGACCCGCCTAATAAGCCCTCAGAGTGGTTAGAAGTGCGTGGAACGCAGATGCAGAAGAAGCGCCACGTTCCTGCATCAAAACGCGTCATGAAGACGCTAGCCGCCAAGGATTTAGGCTCGCGCCACCAGATGAGGCTCGCTCCACCCATCGTTCAATATCTTGTCTGCATCGCAATGTTGATCTGCTATGCTCTCTCTACTCGGAATGGTCTGCCACTCTCCGCGCTCACGTTATCTCTCACCACTCTGCCGATCTTTTGAACTACCCCGCAGCGTAGGGTAGAAAGCTCGTATTTCCTCTGTATTTCATCATTTTTTTACCTTTTTTTCCCAATGGCGGTCCACCTCCTACTCCTACTTTCACATTTGGGTAGACCACCTCATCAGTTCAATCCTGAATTTTGCCTTTAACCTTGAGCTTACAATTGCATGAGCAGAACTTCACCACTAAACTATTTGTCGAGTACGAGGTGAAGTTTATTGTAGCGCGCTAATCAAATTGGTCATCACAGTAATTGAGAGGACTGCTTGCAGCTGTGCGAAGTGGAAAATGGGTTACCTACCCAAGCTCTGCAGAATTGCAGGTTTATTTTATTCAGAACTTCAGGACATTAGCATATCTGAACCAGAGTTCCAATTTGATACCCACCAAGTATTTTTTTTTGAATTGGCATGCGCAGAGCACCTATTCAAAGCAACGGTTTCTGCAGCGTCAAAGTGGGCGTGGCGGACAAAGGTCGCATCACGTTCTTGCCAGCCGTGGAGATTCACGATTTGCATAGTGAATCGACTTTTTTTTATCCTTTTTAGGACCACAGGGACTATTTGAAGTCGATTCACAATGGAATTCGTGATGGTGAACGAATCTCCACGGATGGCAAGAGGGGGTGCGACTTTTCTCCACCACAACCACTTCGACCCTGCTGGCACTGTTGCTTTAATTACGGAACTATCGTTTTGGCTACACGTATGTATTATTTTCGGCAGCGAAAATGGCTCAGAAACGAAGGAAAATGTTTTTAAAGTCTTAAGGCTTGAGAATCTTCTGATTCGATTCATCGTACTCTGGCCCATCCTGGCGTGAAACGAGACGAAAACTAATTTAGTATAGAATAATTGTTCAATCAAATGAAAGCTTGTGGTGGAAAGTTCTGAAAAGCGAATCAGATGCTAAAAGCTCGACTTTGGTTTTATGAAGCCTCGGCCTTAAACTAGAGTAGCGACATTCTTCGAGGGGCACAGACAAATTCCACAATCAGCTGAGTGATATGAAGCCTTTGCGAAAATTCAAAATTCAAAGGTTTTACGAAAATTCGGAAGATCTGCCAAAGATATTTATTTTTGTTGGATAAATTTAAGTACACTTTCAGATTAGATGGAAGAGAGGGAAAAGCAGGACCTAAATGCAAAGGTGAGTGGGAGTAACCGATGTCATATCAGTCCCGAAGAGAGGGAGGATCGAATGTCATGCTAGTCCATCCTGAAGGAGGGGGCATTTGCAAAAATTTCTCGACACGTGGCTTATAAGGGTCAATCTTAGAGAGAACATGACTCACAGCACCCAGGAAACGGAAAGAAGAAATAAAGAGTGGTCTGCAAGCTTGTGGCTGTAGTGATTCATGGCACGAATTTGTAAGACAGGTGCGTAACAATAGCATGAGGTGACACACTAATTAAATATTCATATGGAAGCTCATTAAAACTACTCTGAGACGAAACAAATGAAGCAGATGAGGAAAGTATAAGACCCTATCGTAGTCACAAGGACCCGAACTCTCGGTGTCTTCTTTCTGAGGTCTCAACGTTGAAACTGAATCATCTACATACACAAATGTAAGGGTGCACTAATTGCACCAACCAAGGTTCGATGTAATTGTTAATGTAAGTAAAAACATGCAGGAAGAAGGCCTCATTCATTCATTTGCTTTTATCATCACCATATGGGAGTTCTCCAACGACTTCAACGACAGAAGGGGTAGAGGATGAGATATGGAGGTACTTTTGCAGCAGTACAACAGGAAAATATGTGGTAGTGCCTTGCAGTTATTCATTTCGATGAGGTGACAATCGTAAGTTCAAGCTGTCAGAATGGACGGATGATCACCGCAAAGTTTGAATGTTATATCACATTTTGCAAAATAAAAAAATAAATCCATGCAGGTGAATGGTACTTGTGTAAAGGTCGGAAACATGCTTTTCTAAGATTCTGAGCTTTTGATAAATGAGTTAACTCGTCGAGACCGAGAAAACTTTGCGGTGATCACCCGTCCATTCTGACGGAAGATGGGTGGGAGGTAGTGGAACTAGTGGTAATAGGGGAAACGGTGCCCAATCAGAGTGAGGCAACGCCAGGGGGAAGATGGGTGGGAGGTGGTGGAATAGTGGGCGTATCTGGCTTTCAGGAGAAGACGAACTGTATTGGGTGAAGCCGGTAGTGCAGTTTTGGATAGGAGAGGAGCACAGGTGTGAGATTTGTTAAAGTGGAAGCACGAAATTTGAAAGATTTTCGAAAAAATTCCTATGAAACATCGGAAATTTTGAGAAGTTCAAAATCCAGAGGTCTTACGAAAACTCGAAAAATTTGATAGATTTATTTTTATAAGATAATCCAAGTATACTCTCAGCTCAAATGGAAAAGGGAGGAGAGCAATACCTGAACGCTAAGTTATGTATGTAGAGGAAACCGATGTCATATTAGCTCCAAGGAAGAGAGGATTGCGGGTCATGCTAATCCCTTGTGAGAGAGGGGGAGTATTCAAAAATTCCTCGACGTGTGGCCTCTACAAGGCTTAATCCTATTAGGAACATTACTCACATTACTCATCAACATAACATTACTCATCACCCAGGACGCTGCACTACTATGTACATCACTCAGAAACGAGATAACTACTCTTTAGTATGCTCAATACATTTCGCGAAAGCGCAGCGTTGATTATAATCCTAGAGTCATTCGCTAATGATACCTTCAGGTGGCACGGCACGCTATTAAATAAGGACCCCACAATGAAGACTTTTAAACTTAACAGTCGAGCAATTTTGAAGCTCGACTAGATGAATCTAACGGAATGCTCCCGCTAAGAAAGGAGTCCAAATAGGAGTGTGATGTAGTGCAGAGCGCCTAGCGCGTTCAAATCCTCGAACAAACTTATGTACCTCTAGTTATACACGCAGTTTTAGGAGTGAGTTCGCGATAAACGACAAAAGAAGAAAAAAGAAAGGAAAACAAATTGAGTATGGGATGAAGAAAAGGACGCCAAACCGAGTTTCTCAACTAAATTGTACAATGACTGAAGAAAATTGCGTATTGAGTACATACCGCAAAAATATAATCACCAATCGAACGCGAAAGGATCTGGGCTCAAGATTCTACGAATATTGTGAAAGCTAAAGGGTCAACTCAAAGAAATGAAAAATCTATGTTGGTTAAGATAGAGCTTATGACAAGAAATACTAGCAACAAATCATGTTGTTCCGCAATTTCAGGAATTTCTCATAAGGACAGACTATAAAATAAAACTATCGCAAAGGAAAGTCCAGGCGTTGCAAAAGAGAAGAATATTCTTCCAAAACTAAATTATAGCCAACTAGGCCAATCATGACTTTTTTCGAAATCTTAAGAATTTGGAGAAGCTCTTCGGCAATCTCATCCCTTAAGAGTGCCAATTATTAATCTGTAAAGAGTCCGTTTTTAACCCTGTAATTCGAATGCGCTCATCTTAGCTCCACGGAAACAGTAAATTGTCAGCAGCGAGACATCGTCATGAGCTTGAGCGGATCGGCGAACATGAGCCCAACTTCTACGGATGTGATTCCAACATCAGCACCACAGCCGACCTGACATCGCCAGGCAAGTCCTGACTCCTTATGATAGTACCTCTTGTTCATCTGATCTGACAACAAGAAGTGAAAGGTGTTTGTCAAGCATGTCTACAAGCTGGACCTAGTGGCCCTTATGATTCGAGCGTTTCAACAGTAGGAGCTCCAGCTTCTTCAAGGCACGTTTGTCGTTGTAGAGTCATGCATTCGTAGCTCACAAGTGCTAAACAGTCAGAGAAGGAGTTGTAAGGAGCAGATTTGAAGCTTAAAGCTATTCCTCAAAATTCCATATTCCAGGAGAAATCACTGAAAGCAAAACAAAGTGGAACGTTTTCGGGGTGGATGACCAACACAAGACACTCCTGATAAGTTATCAGGACGGTAGTTATGCGAAACTGACACTCAAGAACGGCGGTCAGAATGTCGATAGTTCTTCTAAAAAGATTTACTTTGTCACGTACGCAACTTTCTTGAAACACACTTTCATAGAGGTTCGATGAATTCTAATTGTGATAATTTATTTGGAATGTGCTGATAAAAAGGAAAAAAACCTAAGGCCTAACCCTAAGATCTCTAAGATGCAGATGCAGGTTATTTCTGTAAAAATTTATCTGTACGAGTGCTTCTCCCAGTTGTGCTCTTCTGAGCAACGCCCAAGCAAAAACTTGGCAGTAAGTTAGCAAAAAACAATAAGAGCATCACGATAGAGTTCTAGGTGTCGACTGAATTTTTTAATGCGCCACACACTCCTGCGCCTTCAAATTTACTGTTGCAGGAGCTTCTTCAATGCAATTTAGCCTATGTGCTATAGCCTTTTTAAGAGCAGATTGTCGTTGCATGCGTTAAACTTTTCCTCCCGTTGGAAAGGGGGGGGGCGAGCTAGGGAACCCCATAGCAATAGTAAACTCTTTGGGCAACGTCCAATACCGGACTGGATCACGTACAGTAAGCACGACAAACTGAATTACCTTCTTGTCTCTCTACCGTCCAACAAAATGAAATAACAGTAAACAGTTGTAATGTATGACAACAAATATATTGTATTTCATGTTTTTTTTGTAGAATAAATATAAGCTATAATAAACCTGATCACATAAACCCACAAAATAATAACAAGAAAACTGCAAGTTAACAGCTTCGCAAATTGATAGCGCTAATATTAACCAAACAATCTCTAAAACTTTTTATGACAGCAAAAAAAAATTGATAAAAGCAACGGAGTCATTTTTTTTCAATTCAATAGTGTGAATGAACTGACCCAAGCCTAATAAACGAAACCGTCAAGCCGAACGTGGGCGCTGGTGACATGAATGATTTTTAGGAATAATAGTAAAATAATTAGATGCCAATATTTTCAACAATGAATGATATCAACGAAAACCATCGATTATGAATAATATTGACCCAGAACTGGTTAAAAATTTAATGAGAAATGACTGGTTTGGTAAAAGCGATTGGGCCGCAAAACCATCGGAACCATTGGTCAAGGAAACGAAAGATTGACCATCGTCGTAAACTATATGTATCAATGGTTAACGCAGAAAAGCAAAGTTGATCCCTTTGCTACTGTCAATCAAAAATTGGAAAGGTGTAATCGTAACCAAAATCCGTAATGACGTGAAGTGAAAAAAATGGATGGGGTGTTGGCTGTTGGTCAGTGGGATCAGAATAAGCCGTGCATGAGCGTCCAAAAAAAACGTGCGTAGATGATTTGAATACAGAAACTATGCGGAAACAACAGGCAGAGACACTGGTTATGTTGCTGAATATCTTGGTCGTTGATCGGCTAGGGTGGAACTCTCAAAACTCTTGAAGAGAACTTCAGTTCCAAAAATCGTGCTAGTGGTGAGCGGCACCGTTCAGCATTAACTCGGGCCAGGGCGAGAAAATATTGACCAACGTTAATTTAACCGATGCAATTGAACCTCTGGGGTGAGCACATTCATAAACTATCGCAATTCGACGTTGAAGTCGAATGCAGGGCGTATTCCAAAAAAAGGTTGAGAACGCCATAGAGCTGCCTTCATTCTAAGCTTACAAAGAATAATTGAAAGAAACTGAAAGCAAGGAAATATCAAAAGCTACTTAATAAGCGAGCAGTTCCAAAACTGCTATGTACTGTCAAGTGGACAACTTAGAGAAAAAAAACGATAACGTCGGATGAGAAGAGGGATAAAAAGTAAAGTGACCTGCAGAGGGACGGAGGCCACTGTTTCTTTCTATCCTTCGGATGACCTTTCTTTTGAGGTAGCAACCTGAGAAAAGCTACCTCCACAGCCTTGTTTTTGCAGAGGATAAGTTAGAAGGAGCATTGAAACGAGTTCGATCAGCCTGACGATGACCTTCTCATGGTTAGTTCGTCGATCACCAGTCGCCTTCTGATTTATTGATGCATCGAAAATTCGTACGTGCTGATGGCACAAGAAGCGCATCAGCGAAAACCGTCATTCAAAATCGTAACAGATGTGGTGAACACGAGCGCCATCGCCTCATCTGTGAGAGGGCAACACGGGAAGGGGTTGAACTCTCTTTCACAGAGTACATCGAAGAGAACAAAAGATTGCAAGTGACAGGCAGAGGGATCGTTCTGATTAGGCCATGACGGCGCACTCATCTGTACAACTCTGAAAAACTTGCAAATCAATCCTATGAAATTAGCGCAGCTATTGGTTTATTTCACGCATCGGCGGTTAGAGGCCATATGGAATCGAAACTCGGAAACTTCCAAAGAATCAAATTTGTAACGTGGCGCAATGCGGAAGTCGGAAAACGGAATACGGCGTATGAATCACATTTTTCAACGGTTGGCGTGATCATGGAGATAGATTTCCTGATTTTTCATCTCATTATGACCATTACAAATCCAAATTTTTGTCATTAATCTATTGTCCATGACATATGAAAACGGAAACTAAATGAGTCCATTGAATCCCCGCCCATCAAAAAAATTGAAAAACTGGATCAAATTTGAGAAACAATTTTTGCATCAGAAAAACAATGAAACGATTGTAATTTCATACTTTACGAGTAAGATTTCTTCACTAAGCCAATGAATTGACATTATGCCGTAAAAAGTCAAAAAATGGTATAATAATTTTCAATTTCTCAGTTTTTCCCTTTTTTCCGAAGTCGCTCGAATTTCTGTAATGTTGGAAGAATTGCCATGGCATATCATTGAAGGAATCATGTGTTTTCGCTAGTCATTATTTCTGGAATACGCCATGGACTTCGGTGTGTGTCACCCAGCAAAACAGAATGCATTGATTGTCAAGCCAATAGCCGCCCTTACTACGTGGATTCGCAAAGCGTAGTTCATGTTAATAAGAGGTGTGGCGCTATCACAAGAATTGGGGCATCCTTAGAACAAACCCAGGACAGGGGCAGGAACTTCGAGGAATAAAGTACTAGAAAATTATCTGTGACCGCAGAACTTCATTGGCAGGGTGTCCAAACGGAAAGGGTTCGATGAGAAATGAGGATTGTCCACGTACTTCAGGGACTGCACCGCTAAGGCTTAGACCGGTTATCGAGAAAAATAGATATTTGACGCGGTTCTAAAAGCGTCACTTCCTCAATGTCCTCGTGCCTTGCGATAGGTCAGAGATCTTTTTAAAGGCAAAACGGATTAATGGAAAAACAGAGCACAGAAAGCGGTAGTCGAAGGCGTGA
>KZ349284.1:18232-29577 GCA_002352805.1 Teladorsagia circumcincta | reverse complement strand
AAATGAGGTAACCTCGTACATGGATCCTCCTTCTCTTAACGTTCAATCAGAAGAGCAGAACTGGCTTCATACCTCTGCCACGTCACGTCTGCCACTCATCACAGACATAGCGGCAACGCTATGTATCGCGTCAAACAGTCGGTCTCCACGTTATGACAATGCGCTCACACAGTTATGTCAGGAACTAGAATAGAAGTCTTTACTGCGTACGAAACATGATTTGCAAAAAAAACCGCGCTATATTGGGGATCGAACCCACCATCTGCATGATGATGAGCGAGAGCATTACCACTGTTCCACGGTATTACAGTTCCTCTGACACTAACGTGCCTTATCCATAACCCTCGTTTGCAGGCAACTTTGACTGCTCATAACTTCCTTGGCAAACTCGTTTTGCAATTTTGGTTCCCGTATTTCTAATTAAAGTCCCAGGCTCTATAGATATATCTAGGTCTCAAGTCAAAGTTCCACGGGGAGTTCAATGCCTTCCCTCGTAAGTGTAGAGTTCGTTGAGCCGCTGGGCGACGCTATCTGACGCGAACACTTGAAACGCGGAAAGTCTGTGCTCTCCGCTCGACGAGGCCCAACCGCATGTTTCGAAGCGCTCTCACTACAAAACTACCGGATACAAATGGGAGGTGCTAGCCCAACCAACCTATTCTCTAGATCTACTCGATCCTTACGACCATCTGAATTGCGTCCGAACGCAGAGGGAAGAATTTGGTTATCACTCGGACCTCGGAGATGATCTTCAATTTCTTTGAGCGGATCGCAGCCACCACAGATCCAGGCTTTCAGACTTGAAAGTCTGCTGCACCGCGGGGCACGTGTTGCGGACCATAATGGTGAGCATATGGTTGATTGAAATTCTATCGTAAGTAACAAAAACATGATTGGGTGAAATTTCGCTCGAAGATTTTTCCTCAACGAACGTAGATTGTACTTATAAAAAAGAGAAAGTCGCCTTTTTGGTGAAGATGAAAAACCAACAACAATTAGTATAAGTTCGATATGTACTATATCCGGCTCGATCTTAGGTGTGTGCATGTCCAGCAGACTTGTTTTTTATCTATTGTTTTGGTGTTTCAAGACAGAACTGACATTACCTTTCCTTGCTAAATAACTCACATCAAATAAATTTAAGTATCGATCGATAGCGATAGCGAAAATCAAAATAGACTGTGCGGCGAGTAGATTATCGATGAGCTGATGAGCAACCAACTCCCATATAGTCTCTCGTAAGTAGACGCCATCTTCGTCAGCGTTAAGCACCACCATCACTTCATCGGACTCCTGGAAAAGCCTAGATACAAATAATTGTATGTGTGTAGCTAGATAGAGATACTGTTCCTTGAGAGTTTAGAAGGCTAATCAGTCCCTTGAACCTTGGTGGACTCATCTAGTCCAACGTGAGTGAAGGAAGAAAGAAACAGTCACTATCACGTAATTACTATCTTATTACCGGATCTCCTTTACTAACAAGGGTGTAGAGCGCTTGCTCAGAACGGTTTCTTCCATGATATAAGAACGTATGCGTGAACTACATGACCGGAGCCCACTTTCTGGCGGCCTCCTGAAAGCCAAAATGTGGTAAGGAAATGGTACAAAGTTTAATCCTCGTTGACAAAAGTTTTGCATTTTAGGTTGGAGTTTCCAAATTTGCTCCATATTGCGCCAGCTGTAGTACTGTTTATCTTAATTATTATCTGGACCATCAGTAACTATTAGGATCTTATTTTTACCGGAATCTGGCGGAGAAAAGTTGTAACGTCAGAAAGGCGCCAAAATGGCACCAAAGTTGCGTAATTTGGGGTTATCGGAGAAAATGGATTTCATATTCGTGATCAGAAACTGAATTATCTCTACAGTAGAGGGTGGAGAAACTGAGATTTCGACAAAGTTCGAAAAATTGGCCATTGATAAGGAGGTTACTCCAGCCAGCCGACTGAAAATGAGTTTTCTCGTAATCCCCCTATTATAACAAGGAATTCCACTACAGATTAGACAATGGCAGAGCAGACACCCAAGCTGATGAAGGACAGTAGGATCCGCATGATGCTTAGTCGACAAATCCTTCTCTCCATCAAGACGTGATATGTTTGTCCTTTCCGGCTCTTCCACACACACAAGGTTTTATCTCCATGGCTAGAGTGATTTCAAGGACCGCGACGTGGTGGAAGATGCTCTCCAAAGAACACTGATTTCGGTGAATCATCAGGGCATTCTGCTTGATGTCCGCGCCATGTTCGTCTCCAAGTCGCCCACTGGCATACATGTCGAGCGGTGGCCCACGACACCTTTCTCGAAGTTCGGTCGAAATCTCGACTTCTTCTGTAAGTTGGCCTATGGAGGTAAATCAAGCCCGATCACGAATCTGAAATTCATTTTAGCTTCGACAATCTTCGGCGCCAGTTTGGCGCTGCGAATTTATTCCGCCAGTTTCTGATAGAAACCCATTTGTAGGGACTACTGAAGGTCCTGATCGTGAATATTGCGTTATTTTTGACGCTGAAGCAATACTGCGCCGAGAAGGTGACAAGCAAGAATGCAGAAACCCGCGACCCGCAGAAAAAATGCAGCCACAAAGCCCCTCCTGCCGTGCCAATCCGAGTTCACCACGCTACACACTTCACCACCAGTTCATTGCGTCGTCGACGACGGTTATGAAACTTCCACACTTTCTCCAGCACTACCACTAACAGCACTTCAATGTAAGGAGAAGTTCACACTCTTTTCGGTATCATCTTCATCAGTACTCCTCAATATGCAGGTAATTTTTCTAAGAGTTCAAAACGCCACTCCAAAGCTATAAAAATCACCAACTCTCAATGAACCTTTTCAGGCCTTCAAGGAGCCGCCCAGCAAAAATAAAACACAGCATTGCAGTTTGCGCGTGAGCCCCTACAATTTGCAAAGAATCGTTTTGAAAAAACACTCCACACCCCGAATGAGCTCCCTTGTAAGGGTCCTCTCTTGTCGTGACTCACACCAAAACCTCGGCGACCTCAAGCAGAGAGACTCCAGGGCGGACGCTGAGAGGATGCCGCAAAGAAATGCACATTAGAAGTTTGAGCCAGTTAGGAAGGTACGAGGCCTGATGTTCGCCTCAGCTTCAAAATTGCGTGCCGACTCTATTTACTTCACTGCATCGTGCGCCAGTCTGGTCGATTGTTCGTCGCCTTTACAGAACCTGTGATTCTCCATCAATGAATCGTTCGATCCTCTTATACATGTGGCGGATTAGCCTAGCCCATCTACTGGGGGAGGCGAAAAAGTCACTTTGCCCATGATGGAAGTCATCAATTTTTTTCCTCGCCAAGAGTGCCGCTATTGTTAGGAGTTTTACGACAGAATACTCCCTACTGTCTCCTAAAAGCAGAAGCACCTCTTTCACTGCCCTCACCGTCTCCAGAATGTGACGCTATCTGCACGCTATCTGCCATCGTCGTCAATCTCAACGAGGCGTACCTTAGTCGTTTCAGCCTGAAGCTGTTAGATAATTTCTGAAATCGATTAAGTGGTGGATAGCTAGTTAGAGAAGGTAGCTCTGAATTTGCATGACGACTTCTACCGGTGTCAGAGAATGTCATAATGGTCCATGGTCAGACCTCGTTGAACTCGTACCGTTCCCATTGGAAAAATCTTCTGACGTCGTCGAGGTAGAAGGCTATTCTGGAGTTGCTTAGTAGTGATGTGCTCTTCGACAGGCAGTTGAAATCCTGCTTATTCGTTGTAGCGAAGTGTCATTAATTCCTTCTTAACTGCGGAGGGGACTGACTCTTTGTTGCCTACCCCTCCTCCGTACAAAGAACGTAGCACATTATGTCGCTCTTATGTGTGTCTCTTATTCTCGGGCGGGTGAAATCAGTAATGTAAATCTATTCCCTAATCATACCCATGTGACACATCGTCTACACCGCGCACGTTACGCCTCCAGAAGTCATTTTGTCAATGATTGGGTTCCTACGATTTTACTCCTTGGGTCGACGGTCGATCGATATCCATCACACCTGGTTTCCTCGTAGTACAGATTATACTTGGGGAGAAATTGTAGGTTACCTGCAATACCTAGAGATAGTCTGCCACAACCGCCACATAAAATGCGCGGTTAGGGCGCTAATCACTCAGGAGCTGCAACCCTCAACTCCTATTGCAACTCTCCCCACACCGCGATTGCTGTGGAGCAGCTTGCTGTCTCTTAAGAGGCGCTCCTTCGCGTGTTCGTTGATTAGGACCTTGAATTGCTTACATTTCTTTTACGAAATTGAACTTCTTTCTCATGAAAACGTACATTGCCCGGAATATATGCATTGAAAGATTGAAAGATATATGGTAGCTAGGCTTTCTAATATGCATTAGCTCGCTGAATTCTTGTGTTATCTGATGAATGTCTCTGTTTAAACCGCCTACTAGTGGTTTGCTTCAGTTCGCCCCTCTCGCATGCCATTTTTTCTCTCTTTACTTTGTAATTTCTTTTACTTTGTGAATCTGAATAGTATTTCAGGTCGCACAAGCGCTATAAGGTTCCGCTCTTATATCCTTGAAAAACAAGAGCACAATAAGTAGAACCTTGTGGGAAGGGATAAAGCTGCTGTAGAAGGTAGATATTGATTTTATTCATTCGGTAGATTATTCTTACGTTTTGCCAGTTTGCTGTAAATGGTTTATTTGGTATTGGAGTTTAATTACTCGAGTTTGAGTAAGTACAAGAAGTCCCGCGTGGCAGGGTGCCATTTGGTACAGAGTATCTATACTCGGCTTTAGTAGTGCATCAGTGGATCTTTACCCGGAGATTGATGTTGGACATATATCCAGACGACAGGTACGACTTTCATTGAATCAGCTCGATTCCACCTTTTCCTCTGTCTACGACTACTTTGTCAACGATTTGCTAAGCACGAGCACAAAATTCTCGATTCTCTTGGCTTTCTTTGGCACGTGGTTCTGCAACCATTTATCTTGACCCAAAGTTTCCCTGTGAGAGAAGAGTAAAGCTGTATGGCCTCATCAGTCAGAGAACAGAAATCTTTGTTGACTAGGCGTCTTAACTCGATCACAGAATGGCTAAAAGTCAACTAAAATTTGTTCACACCCCCGCTAGAAACAGAGAAACAGAAGCGAGTCAAAAGCGCACGCGTTGCGCTCAAAGTGTGTAAAGAAAGCATCGGAACTGTAGAATCTCACCTGCAGAAATTAGAAGTAGCCTTTGAGAATCTAGAAGAACGCTCAGCAGATGACGACGCTCAGTTCAATAAGTATGTGGAATCCGCGAATGACGTCATATTGAAACTGGATACTTTCAAAACCCTATTGTGGGGAATATGGGAGGACTGTACGGAGACGGCAAAAGCCGATGAGAACTTGGGACCACAGGCTACAGCTCTTATCCTCTTTCCATCAGTAAGCTTCCACAGATTCCCATTCCGAACTTCAGCGGAAAGCGGTGGGAATGGGATAATCACTGGACCTTATTCCTAGCAAATGTGCACCAGCAGGAACTTACGGACCTCCGACTACCTGCTGTGGTCGCTTAGCGGTACAGCAGGTAGGCGGTACTTGGGAACAAGCGAAAAATATGTCATGTGAGATAGTGGAAGACTGGATTCGAAGCTTACTGCTCATATGTCAAATCCAGAGCATCAATTACCTATTATACGCCCAAATGTGGAGTTTCGAATGCGATGAAACCTGATTGCCAAGATATCGAACTTGCCAACTGCAGAATCCATAGTGAGAATCAAAGACGAACTGCGAACGACTACAGTGACATCGGATGCCGTATGCTCAGTGGAAAGTACCGAGTGCACTGGATGCCACAGCTGTGCAAAGGGAGCACGAGCGAAAATAGTGTGCATATCGTCAACACCGGAAGAGAGAGCGCATATCCAGCGTGAGGACTACGCATTCACTGTTCCCTAATCTTCTTGAGGATCCAAATCAGAGCTTCGTTTCACTTCGACCCGAGCGCAGTTCCATATCAAATGGTCTTCACAATGCGGCAGAACTCAGCAAACGTTAGAAGTAGTTGGAATCCCTCGCTATACTGGTATCCTGAATACAGCAATTCGAAGAATACTCCAGGAAGAAATCGAAGTCTCTTCGGAAACGAAGTTCCCAGATATCGGACATATCCTGGATGTCTTCCTGGGATGGAGCGGAACGCCTCCTATCGAAGCCGTCCTAGTGATACTGGCTCTTCTAATTACATACGCCTTGGTAACTAATACCGCATGTTTCTTGATACTTAAGCTCATCATTCGCTTCATAATACTAATCGGTCGATTGTTCTTCAGATCGTGCGGGTGATCGTCTGTGTACCGATGAGCTTGCTACACCACGTACACAGGAACAGCATTACGAAACCGGAAGAGAAGATCTATGAATGCTGTTACGATCCACGAGCACGAACACTGAGACCTACAATAAGAAGATTGTATTAACAACAGCTCCAGAATGGCTAATTGAACGAATTCTATCCAGAGTGTCAACTTCTGCAAACCTC
Source organism: Teladorsagia circumcincta (assembly GCA_002352805.1). Taxonomy (NCBI): domain Eukaryota; kingdom Metazoa; phylum Nematoda; class Chromadorea; order Rhabditida; family Trichostrongylidae; genus Teladorsagia; species Teladorsagia circumcincta. Next base: position 23,075 of record KZ349284.1, on the reverse strand, counting down.
GAGAATCGAATCCGAAAGGAATTGCGCAGGAAGATCGCCATCGTGGAAAGTTTGCAGGCACGACCAACTGAAGAACTGGTCCAGCAGAGAATCCACTGTTACGGAACTAGGTGCCGTGGAGCAAGAATGACACTCCAACAGGCCCGTTATGAGTATACTGCGACTATGACTGACAAGCAGGAGCTACTCAACAGAAGAGGTGGAGCGTTCCACTACCTAGTGAAATTCAAGCAGCTATCGGCAGCCTATCGACACCAGAGAGAGGAGATCGTCTCTGCTACCGAGCTGTTCATATGTATTGGGACATGAGTGGTACGAGATACTAGTAACTGCAGGAGAAGTGGACAAGCTGGCCCGGCTGGAATTTATTCGCAAGCTGGGAAAGGAAGAGCACATCGAGCCATCACAGCCCGGAGACCCAAGTTACAAGGAACAGTAAGGACGAACAGGAGTTACGATCGGAAGGACGTGACAGGCGTGATCAAGTACAAGTTGATCAAGTTCGGTACCTTGCTCGGAGAAGAGGAGGAAGCATGTGAACGTGCGGAAGCGAAGACCTGTAGCAATGCGGCACTGTAAGATGAGGCGCTACGTTAGATGCGTGAGTCGTGTCTGGACCTGCAGGATGAGGTCAGAAGGCAAAACGAAGACAGCGTGGAGTTCATGGAAACCATGAAAAGTTGCTATGAGTCGATCATGAAAGAGAACAGAAAGAGTGCTGAAAGCTCCAAAGCAATGATGGCGGAATTGAAAAAGGTTGCCGAGGACCAGAAGGAAATCATGGTACAAATCACGAGATGTATGGATGAAAGCCAGCAACTGAAGGCGCAGTTCCAGGAGAACCTCAAGGAGATGCGTCAATGGAAGGAGGAGAAGATTGCTGAGCAAGATCGGGCGAGTCCGAACTATGCAAAAGCAGGAGATAAGAGGAGATTTCGAGGGTTTGACATCTCACTAGCGGAGAAGCCGACGTACGAAACTATGCTGGAAGAGAGTCAGCTGGAGTTGCAGGAAATCGGCGACTTCCTCTACATCGTCAAGGAGCGTCGTTTTGGCGGTAAGAATTTGGAGAAGAATTAGGGAAATTTGACGTGTACCTTCTGCAAGACGGTCGGAAGGCACTACCCAGACGCGTACCCAGAAGTCCGTCGCGTGTCTAAGAGAATCGAGATGACCAACGTAGAAAAGCGGTGCCGTCTCTGTATTGGATACCACTTCCAGAAAGATTGCTCCCATGTTTCTATTGCAGGGCAGATAACTACCTCGACGACTTTAAACATCATTGTAGCATCTGCAGGAAACCAGAACAGTTCTAGAACAAGCTGAAACGAAGAAGGGAAGTCAAGGTGATAATCGACATGTGCGAAAGAGCACTGGAAAGCATTCAATCCAGAACCTTCCTGAGGAGCGAGCACAGTCGTCACGTCATGGAGGATCAGCACGTGGGAGCGGGTCCTCACGGAGAGGGCACACCGACAGAAGAACACCTGATACGGACAGTGACTAGGAAAACGGACACGTACAGTTGACTCACGCTTGGCTGGCCGGACTACATATACTTAATCCCAATTCAGTATTCTTCGATTATGAGATCGAGACCTTGAATTGCTTACATTTCTTTAACGAAATTAAAGTATCATTTCCTCCCCATGGAATGTTTTTTGTCTGGAATATATACATTGAAAGATTTGTTGAAATATATATGGTAGCTAGGCTTTCTCATATGCATTAGCTCGCTGAATTCTTGTATTATCTGATGAATGTCTCTGTTCAAACCGCCTACTAGAGGTTCGCTTCAGTTCGCCCCTCTCGCATGCCATTTTTCTCTCTTTACTTTGTAATTTCTTTTACTTTGTGAATTTGAATAGTATTTTAGGTCGAACGAGCGCTATAAGGTTTCCGCTCTTACATCCTCAAGAAACACGGGCACAATAAGTAGAACCTTGTAAGAAGGGAAAAAACTGCTGTAGAAGGTAGATATTGATTTTATTTCTTCGGTATATTATTTTTACGTTTCACCAGTTTATTGTAAATATTTATTTGGTATTAAAGTTCAATTACCCAAGTTTGAGGTCGAGTATACAAGATGTGCCGCGTGGCACGGTGTCATATTGGTACAGAGTATCTGTACTCGACTTTACCGGCCTCAGGTTGATTTTTAGAAGATTGGGCCCTTAATTTCAGAGTTTTCGATGATTGCTTTCTTCTCCCCCTCACTTCACTTCGCAGCTCAACAAACATTGCAAATCGCTCTCATACTTGAGCTTTAGCCCAGGGCTTACTTTTGAGTGACGGATAGCGGAACATCGCAGACCAGAAGCCATCATGTAACACTTGCCCTATTGCACAGGTGGATTCAGCGATGGAATACCTGTCTCAGTGTAAAGTCGATAAATTTAAGGTGTCTCCGCTCACAAGGTAAGTCGTTCAGGACATGGAGCGCTACTTCAAAACGATTTTTCGCCTTTATAGAGACAGGCGCAGTGAACTCAAAACTGAGGATCATTTTTTCCGAGCTGTTGTGGGAATACTAAAAAACATGTGGAAACTAGGGGTTGTGGAGAAGAACTTAAACGGTATGACAGTCATTGCCGGACAGTAGGCGGTCGCGTTGCGGCACTTGCCGTGGAGCGCGTCAGTCGAGCCCGTAACCACCACGTAACGCAACACGTTCACCCACAGAGTGAACTGTGCTTTCCAAGTACCTCTCGGATGGTATGGGTGCAAGCTTGGACCTCAATTCTGGATTGAATCAGTTGTTCGTTCTTTTACATTGGTAGAAAAACCTTTAAAAACCTTTACTCTCAAATAAACTCATGGTCAGTTCAACACTTGGTTGGTCACAACACACGTTTGGTATTCAACGATAAGAAAAAGAAAGTTCTTCGATTCTGTTGATTACGCTAGCAAAGGACAGGACACCAGGTCCCTCTTATCTATACTTTCGAATATGCATCTTGTGTGATAATCAACTTACTTTGAATTGCATCCTTATCTGTTTCGTAGTTTCTATAACGTTTATAAAATTTCATTATGTATCACGAGTAAAAAAAGTTCGTGCTGTTCATTTATCTTTTGACTTCCTCTCAGTCTCGCAGTCATATTGCCGTGTAGAAAGCGAATATCCCAGCATGAAAGCATCTTGTGACCCATATGCTCTAACAGTGTTTTCTTAGTCATGACGAAAGAGGAAATAGCCCTCTTCTGAATGAGTGTATTGCAGAGGGAAAGGGAAGACTTGTTGCCAACATATCGAGTTATAAGATAGCAACGTTACAGTACTTGGTATACGATAAACGCGCTTTTCATATCAGTTGTCGTTTTCGCGTGCGGGTTCATAACGTTTCTCACTTGGATTTACACTAGCCTCGCAAAGATGTAAGCTCAGACAACGGCAGAAGTCGAAGGGAAAGCCAGACACGGCAATTACTGCTGGACCTCATGTATACTTTGTAAATGTCTAATAAGGAAGTAATTACTAAATTATTATTACTCAGTAATTGAATTGCCGTACACATTTGAACCCCTGTCCCTCAGCTGCTATTCCTTGCTATCTTGCCATAGAATAAATCATGGGTTTCCCCAGCTTTGGGGTAGAGGCTTTCTGTCAATGTAAGGCATCAAGAAGTTAAGAAGCAAGTTCCTCCTAATATTAGAAGTACGGGCGCAAAGTGGCTCAGGGCTCTCTCTAAAAAGGACCCTAGGAATAAGCCCGGCAGCAGGAACGAGTTCCGAGATCACGGAAGTTGCCCCCGCACACCATATCCCTCTTCTCTTCAACCGCTTAGTTTTGAAACTGAGCGATGTAACATGGCGCCTACCCTCCCCCGAATTACACTACGCTGAAGTATGTCGATTGTATATGTAGCTCACATTGTGGAAGAACGTGCTGCGAAGGCCTGCTACCTACAGGCTCAATCGAAGGGCTCCACGGCAAGTGCCGCGACGCGGCCGCTTACTGTCCGGCAATGTCCATTATGCCGTTTAGGTTCCTCTTAGGTTGTAGTCGTTCCCCATTGAAAACAAATTTTTGCAATCCTCTGATTTCCACTTTATTGCGCTCGTATATGTGCAGAATTATTCGGTAACCAAAAAGCTTCTGGTATGCAACTACTGAACGCTACGATTCCTGTGGAGTTTATCGAAAACGAAAGGTTCCACTTCTCAAAAAAGGATTTCTGCCCTTTTCAGGCGATCCCATGTCCAACAAACCGTTCTGAAAGAACGTTCCACATTCTGAGCGACATTCCTGGTCAGGCGCATCCATGTATTATACTATGCTTGCGTATGTGGTGAGCTCTAAGTGTATGCGGTTGGTACTGCATGTGGGCACATTCAAAAACTTGCGCTCAAGTGTTATAGTTGGGAATTTGATGAGAGGCGATTCGGGACCCCATGCGAAAATCTTTGTCCAATGTATGTGCCGGGATATGATGGCTAATCACCTCGAGGCCCATCTCATGCCAGATGCTGCAAAGTACTCCGTAAACAGCAATATAGATGGGCATAATTCTCTGAACCTTAGGGAGCCTCCAATACGTCAGTATTGGGTGAGACCGCTTGAAAAAGGCTTCTAGAATCACAGTGCCCAAATAGGATGAAGCCCAAATACCCTAAACAGGAGTGATCAAGTTGGCGATCTGTACTTTCACGGCACGTGCGCACGCTTTCATCCGAAGCTCACGTGGAAGGTCTAATGAGGCAAGCCGGAAAGATCATATACGACGTATTAGGGCCGACTGACCATTACGCGCTTTTTTAAACTCTAGAGATGACTGCCTAGACTGCTATTTGGAATATGCGACAGCAAAGGCGGGGGGGGGGTGGGGGTCCTCTTACAAGG
>KZ349272.1:7294-18452 GCA_002352805.1 Teladorsagia circumcincta | reverse complement strand
CGCTTTATAGTATGTACATGAGGATAGCGCGAAGGTAGCAGCACCACGTGAGAGCCAGCATGGTCGTCCATTGAAGGCGAACCCCGGGATAAAACGGGTGTCTTATAGCGTTCAGTAATGGCGTTGTGGGTGGGGAGTGGTATGGAAAAGAATCAGGAAGCAAAAAAATTACCCGGTCACGTCCGATTGAGGTCTCCCTCTATTTTGGCCACATTACACCTTGGGATGGTGGAGAAGACTGTTCAGACGAGTTTCACGCGCCTAACTCCATGCTTTAGTACCAATGACAGTGAGCCGCAATACCAACGCGCCGGAAACGCGACCGCGCTCTCCTCGCAGCGTCACGTGACAGCCAACAGCGGGAGGCGGGGTTTGCGGATCGAGGTGTGGATTGCGAATCGAGCAAACTGCCTACGCCTTTCTCGTCCATAACAAGCCGCAAAGATGGCACGATATTAACGCCTGCCCTCATGTGTACCACGATTAGGGAGTAACAGGCGAGCATGCCCAAACCCGGAACGTGCCTCTAGGAACGTTGCAGATCAAAACCTAAACGTAGCGAATCCTGTGAGGACAGTGCCTAATTCCGCCTACGCGAACTGTCGAGATTCAAGTAGCTAGCATTTCCCCGCAGGGGATTTTGTATCCATTTTTGCATAGGGAGCCAGCAGTATGAAAGGGTTGCGCTTAAACCTGCTGGTGCTCACGGCATACAGCGATGAATGCCACCTCGTCCGCCGCGTGGGACAGTGGCACCCAATTGGTAGGTGCCATCTTAAAGTTTTCTTCTTTGCGAATTCAGCAGCAGAACAGCGGTTACGGTATATTCTAGAGGAATTTAGAGGGGAGGAGTAAGGACACGCCAATGATGAAAAAAGCAGAAAAATCCACCAAGAAAGATTTTCAATGGACAGGTAACAGCTCAGAAAGCGAACGTATGAACGAGTTTACCGCAACGTGTTTGGTAGCGCCATGCCAAAGTTGCTCCGCTCAAGTTGCACACTCAGGGTCAGCCGTGCGTTGCGCAGATTTCAGGAGAGCTTTTCAAACCTCTCCCTCTCAAACGGTATCAGTGTGATCCCCCCTGTGTTAGCTACTTACGTACTTTTCATATTTTCATGCCCATCATCGGTGTGTGTGCCGTCACCGACATGGAAATGTGGTGGGCAGTGGGAAGTTCGCGCGCCCTGGCTCGCTCAGAGGACGGGAATCAAGGCAACATAAAACTTTACCCATTAAATTGAAGTAACGCCACAAATTTCACGTACCTAGGCATGATCATAATTGCAGAGATTTCTACTTTCAGAACCCTGCGAATTTGTCTTCGGTCATCCGGATCTCCTTTTATAATCTAGAAAACTAAAACGCACTAATACGTTGGGATACGAGCCTCTTCATTTGAAAACTCAGATCTTTCCGAGGAAGCGTTACCATGAGACGAGATACAAAATTTGAAAACACAAATTGTTTTCTTTCTAAAGCGTTTAAAGTTTTGCAAATGTACAGTACTTAGCAAATCGTACCATTGTTCCGTTTCTTGTGCACTTGCGAGTTTGCAACATCCGACGTTCATAACTTCTTGCATAATTAATTTTTTGCAGATTCCCAAGGCTAATTAGAAGCTTAGAGGATCAGGGCTTTCGAAAAAAAGCCGCAAGTCGTTTCAAAGAGCGCTTTCTCAAAAAAGGTCCCGTCGTACTCCTTTTCAGGGGTTTGTGATCCGATTTTTGAGAAGTCAGTTTCCGTCATTCAAACGTTCGGGTTTCGAGTTTCCGTCATTCAAACTTTCATAACTTTTTACGTAATTATTTTTTCGCAGATTTCCAAAGTTATTTAGATACTAGAGCATCAGAGCTTTCGAACGCATATTGAAACTTTTCCAAAAGGTCACTTAAAAAAATAATCCCGTTGTTCCGCTTTTTCGATCCATTGCTTTTCTGAGCCATTTTGCTGAAACAGAGTTCTGCACCTTCAAAAGCCTTCAACTTTCTCGAAGTTGGAATAATGAGGAGCGGTAAAGAAATCGAAAATTGAATTGAAGTCTTCAAAATCAGTGTTATATAGCATACGTCAGATTTTCCTGAAGAACTCCGAACAATAAATCAGTCTGTAATTTCCGTTGCATTTCTTCCAGTGTGGTTTAGTTGGAAAGCTCTGAAGGAATGTGCTTGTCTGTGCTCGCTAGAATATGGAGTAGTTTAGTAGGAACCCCTGCTCTGGAATGCGCCATCCAAACGACTGGGGTTAGTAGTCGTAGGGGTAGTTGAAAGTGTGCCCTCACTAGCACTTCGCCACGCCCTTGTACGTTCACTTGTAGGTGGTACTTAAACTCGCGACCCCCTCGTCCTTCACTGGCCACCCCTCGTTGAACTTTGCGCAAGGGGTGGTTGATACTGACTCCATGTTTCGCTGCTGGCAAGGCAGCTCATCCAGATCACCAACTAAACTAGGCGGGTTGTTTACGGGACCGTCTTGCACAGCAACCACGCACCTTTCGTTGTGAATGCGCCACACCAACTTCGTTTGCTGCCAAGTAATCTCTGCATTTATTGGGGTTTTGCATCAATAGGCCAAAGATTGATTATTAATCAGAATTGCCTCATCGTCTTTCCATAGCCCGCGACAGGGGGAGAGGTTTGACGTGTATCAAAAATCTCTCTGGGCACTAAAACTTCTAGAGATTTCACTCCCATTTACCCACACCTTTCCCACCTTAATTTATCAGGCCTCGCCTCTAACGTAGGTGAAATCCTAGGCAGTACTAAATGCAGGGAATGAGCGATTGTCATTAGGCTGAACACAAAAACAAAGCTGGAGAACAGACGGTGAAAAAATCATGTTCAGTTCAATGGGATGTGTGGCGTTTTCACCGGCAGCAATCAAGCTAGCTTCGCAGCTTGCTTTTGCACTGCGGACGGCTGCAATAACGAAATTTCAGCCCAGGTTTGTTCCACCTTTTTTTGTGCTACATGAAAGCGTTCGGTTAGTTATCATTGTTAATCAATATTTTACTCAAGAACAATATCATGTGGGTACCTCCTCTATGAACAGCATTATAGTTTCACAAGAATGCTAGGTTATGAGGACACGTCCGACCCAAGCGGGACTAGAACACGCACCTCTTGCTCGGCGACCAATTGCGTTACAAGTTACAGTGCTGGGACATCGTTTCACTCCGACTCAGCTTATCATCGTACAGTTTATCAGCACTTACACGTACCAGATTGGTCCACCGTCAACCGCCGGCTTCCCCCTTTCCTACTTTTCGTCTTACTCTATATGCACTTCCTTCCACACTCATGGCATCGAAATCTCATAGAGGGGATGCGTATAAACAGAAACGGGGTCTCATACAGCAATAGCATCACCAATCATGACATAACGTTAGAACGGGATTCCAATACTAAACTGCCATTAGATATGCAAGGAATTGGTTTTCCTTCTCTCCTCCCCATTCTTCTACTCCTCTTTCCCTTCTCTACCCTCCAGCTGCCACGGCCGCAGCATGTGGAATGAATGAGAGTGTCCTCAAGTGGGTGTTTATACAGCCCTCGAGGTGATATCACAATCACGCCATTGCAAAACATCCAGAGCTCAAGTTCTGCGAGCTAACCGAATGTGTTAGCGGTTTGTTTAGCACGAGCTTCTTATCACTCACTTCATTTTGCGGACGGACAAACGGACATACTTATATGCATACATACATACATACATACATACAGACAGACACACATACATACAAACCGACACACCAAGTTAGCGGTTCATATAATAGAAGGATAAACAGACATACAGGATGGTGCGCCTAGCCGACAGACAACATTTATGAATAAAACTTTTGCTCCAGGCGGGACTCGAACCCACACCCCTGGCTTGCCTCATGACCTAGCATTCTCGCAAGGCGAACTGCTCGAAAACAGCAATCCTACATATTATATAAACCGCTAACTTGGTGTGTCGGTTTGAATGTATGTGTGTCTGTATGTATGTATGTAAGTATGTCCGTCTCTCCGTCAGCAATGAAGTGATAAGGAACTCATTGGAATAAACAAACCGACAAAATCGGGTAGCTCACAGGACTTTGACTATGAATGTTTTGCAATGGCATGATTGTGATAACACCGCAACGGCTATATAAGCACCTTCTGAGCACATTGCCGGTCATTCCATATGGTGCTATGGCAGCTGGGGGGCAGTGGAGGGAGTAGGGCTAAGGAAGGGGGGGGGAGGAGGAAAAACAATCCTCAATAGTTTTAATCTGCAATTAAGTATCGCGATGCGATATTACCGTCATGTGATGATGTGCTCTATTACATGAAACACCTTTTTGCGTATAGCCTTCCGCTGTGCCCTATTCTACCTGCGGTACCTCCACGAGCTGTTTCACAGGTGGAAGGGGGCACAGCGGAAAGCTTATGCCCACGCAGGAAATTGAGGTCCGGCAGTGCCGGAGGACCAATCTGGTTGACATTAAAAACAACAATATTAGTGAAATGGATGTGCTCATTCGGAGAACACTTCCTCATCAAGTGCCAGGAAGCACTTTTAGGTCCCACTACAAAGCCCGTCAATTACCCATAAACCCCTGATTTCTTCGCTTTTCCGACTTTGTAGGAGCTTTCATGAATCGTCACAGCAACAGTCGTTCCCGGTGCACCAGAAAGTCATGAATGACGCTGTTTGATTTTGGTTAGTGTGGCAATTCAAACTGCTGTGTTCTCTTGAAGAAAATTGACCGCGCCAGTTGTTTATGCCAACCTGAAGTTTCTTAGGAATTTCCCTTTTCTGTAACGCTTAACAGCTCACTATACATTTGGTAGGAATGTGGAGATCCTTCACATATACAACACTCATATGTTGACCATTGAATGCTAAGTAGTTCGGAATTTCAGTACTTATCTTCGATGCAACAGCATGAGAAACGGTATCAAGCGTGAACCATCTCCCTTTTGCGATCGCTCTTACTCCTTCTGATAGTACTCATCGAAAAATATACACTGCGTTTCATAATTATAATTTTACCTAGGAATTTCCCAAGTCTTGCAAACTAAGATGTTTCAGGAAAAGTCTCCAATGTGAAAATGTGGCGAAATTCTCTGTGGATATCAACCTCCAACTTGATATCGTTAGAATTTTTTCTAACAATTTTTGTGCAAAAGGCCACTTGGTCGACGCTTCAAAATTATAATTCTACCTCATGTTTTTCGATTACTTTTCACTTCTGTTAACAAAATCTTCTTATAGTATCGACACTCTGCTAACTTTGCAGACACACTTTACTTCGAGAGGGCAATGTAATAAAAACTGCTGCAGGACTTGAAAAAGATGTACGCCGCAAAAACTGCTGAACAAAGCAATCGTGCCAGATTTGGACCAAATTCACGCCGAGCTCAGGGATTTTCTTAGAGATTTCGCATGATGTGAAGTTCAGAAAAGCGGGGAAGATCACATCTTTGCTTACTGATAGAAATGAAAGCCGTGCCGCAAGAAAAACATCCACTTCAACCGAACCCGTTTTCTTTCATCGAATCTTCTTCAGAGCTTTATTTCATGATGGACTAATGTGTCGTTCCTTTGAAGGAATTCCAAGTTAATTCTTGAACAGAAAATATGGAAGGCATCATCTGTGGCGAGAAACCATGGCGAAAATTGAGCCCGTTTTGGCATAAAGATGCAGCCGAGCCGACTAGAGGTGGGTCCGTTTTTGCTTGCTGTGTTTTAGCACTTGTCTTGTTCTTCTTTCTCATGTTTTTCTTTTCCTTGGTGGCTTTTTTTTTTCTACGCGCACTACTACGAGGAAGAAAATGGCGAGTAGAACGACAGCGAAACACTCGTGCGCAGCAGGTAAGAACGGACCCTACTCTAGCCGGCTTGGCTGTATCTTCATGCCAAAACCAGCCCACTTTTCGCCACGGTCTCTTGCCACAGATGACGCCTTCTACATTTTCCGTTCAAGAATGAACTTGGGATTCCCCAAAGGCACGAAATATTAGTTCATTATGAAATAAAGCTCTAAAAAAGATCCGATGATAGAGCATGGGCTCGGTTGAAGTGGATGTTCCTCCTGCGGCACGGCCTTCATTTCTATCAGAAAGCAGGGATGTGATCTTTGCCGCTCTTGTGAACTTCATATCATTCGAAATCTCTGAGAAAATCCCTGAGCTTGGCGTGAAGTTGGCCTAACCAGGGAAGGATGACGGGTCGAAGTGGCCATATGAAATGAGATGTGCATCACTGCGTGTGGTTTCGGACGCTGATCTCGAATCTGCTTCTTAAATCTGCCGAACGATTCGCTGAATGGAGCTACGGAGGTTTCTTGTTCCCCGTGCAGTTTAACGCAGTCAGGAGTCGGCCTCAGCAGAAGCGGCATTCAAGGTAAGGCATAGCGAAGCAACCGCCATGTGGTGGTGGTCTAATGGGTGCAGCGGTGGGCTCACGATCTGGAGGTCAGCGGTTCGGATCCTGGTGAGCCTCCAATCTTTGCATTTTTTGTGGCTGATCTTTGGTAGTAATGAAACATGATTTTTATCACCAATGTTCAACATACTTTCCTTTTTGGTGAGCTTGAGATCATTGACTTCGAGATCATCGACTTCCCCAACCTGCGCGCCGCTAGATAAGGTTAGGGCGCGCCAGCATCCGTAGCGCGTGAATCAGCAGTTTTGACTGAAACAAATGTGAAATCTGAATTGAGGAAGTCAATTCGCAGCTGGGGTCAAGATTTTGACAAACCACTGACAAGGTGGACGAGTCATTTGCACATCCCCTTAACCGGTAGGCCGAGAGATGACCTATCTTCGACGACGACAATCCCTTGTATATGAAAATAATACCATATGGGTGCTGGAATCGTGCAAGCAGAAATTCCAGCCATTCTTTATAAACACAATCGTATGAAACATGGCCGGAACTTATTTCGTCCCAAAGCTAGGCTTCGATGATAGCTTGATGGATGAATAGATGGGGTACCCATTTTTCTTTTTGAAGTTAGGTTAAAATCTCACATTTGGCTATAGATTTGCCTCTAGAGGTATTTTCATCTGCGAAACACGAATATCACACCCATTTGCTGCAAAAACGTCTGCCGAGAGTTCTGCGGGATCCATGTGCATTCATTAGCGAGTGGCACCCAAACTTGTTTAGAACTGTACGCGAACTCTTGTACGGGTAAATATAGGCAAGCGTTGATCGAGTAACACCGCTGGGAGGCTTTCTCAACCATGTTGCCGCGAAGGCAAATGGAAAACACGTTAAGGAATCGAACCTACGACCTCTCGCCCGCGAGCCTGGACCACTACCACTGCACTATTTTGCTTCATAACTCTGTTCAGCAGATTTGGAAAGCAGATTCGAGTTCAGCGTTGAAAGCCACATCCGACGGTGTGGGTCTCATTCCATATGACCACTTCGACCCATCGTCCATCCCTGGTAAGTCTGGCACAATTGCTTTGTTCAACAGTTTTTGCGGCGGACACCTTTTTCAAGTCCTACAGCCGTTTTATTACACTGCCCTCTCGAGAAGCAGAGTGTCACTACTATAAAAAGAAAACCACGTTCGACTTGTACTAAATGTTGGCATTGTGTAATGCCGCTACATAGGCGACTGCTATGTCGTTTGTTCAGCGCAAAAGGAAATGGACACGTGCTATGATCTGCCCAATAGGCAAGCAAAAGCATTAAGCTCACACGCGAAAAGCCAAAAGAAAACTGGTTACCTTTCCTCTCGTACAGAAAACTGGCTACCCTTCCTCCATTTTGAACGGGGTTCTACCGGATCAATGGTACCGGAAACCCAGCAATAAGAACGTCCTAGTGCACTCTAGGTCGGCGTGTCCCCTCAAAGCAAAGCGGTCTATCACAAACAACATGTTTAGGACGGCTATCTCGGCCTCATCAGGAAGGCAGGAGGAAACGGACTCTTTCGAGTTGGCGAAGAAGACCGCACTCCCTAACGGTTACTCTCCCAAAGGCAGATAGCTACCCAGACCACCTATTAGAAGACAACATGGCCCCACGATCGATGGTTCGGAGAAGGTGACGTTTTGCATGCCCTATATAAGTGATGCTATGAGCTCTGCCACAATGATGGCTCTAAACAGGTGTGACCTAGAGGACATGGTGAGGGTGGTCAAAGTCCCCCCCCCCCGGCGGAACTCAAGCAACGGTTGGTTCAAAACCGCTGCTTCGATCGAGCTTGCCCGACCCCCCATTGATCGTGATCTGCACTCATGGACGGGAGGGTGACTGCATGACGTCAGGTGTGATCTACCTGATCACATGCAAGCTATGCGAGACGAGTATATCAGGGGGACTGGCCGACCCCTGTTCGCGAGGGTCAGGGAACAGCTGGATAGCTTAAAACGAGCAAGGCTGAAGACCCCTCCCCCTGTGTGCTCCACGCGTGCAGCGTTTGAAGTCACAGTTAGTATTCTACTGTGAGAGCCCCTCACTCCGGCGCGCAAGACCCTTGAGGCATTCTTCATCAACGCCAGGTCCCCGAAAATAAACAGGAGAGACGAGTGCCCAGCATCAACCAACGAACTCGCGCCTTTTTCTGACCTCTATGGGCCTCGTCTGCCTCTGGCTTCACGCCGAGGGGCTAGGTCATCTGAAGTCACCCTCTGTGAGTCAGATTGGCGGTGGTCGACATCAAGTGCGGTCGCTGTCAAGGAGGGTCCAAGTGTTTTGTGATTGCGGTGCCTGTCTAGATCCATTAGGTCTGCGGTAGTGTTCCTAAATTTGAAATGGTGGTTGGGGATGAAGCGCACTTATCTTTGGCTTTTCAGGTTCTGACGGGCGACAAGGACGAAACGTAAAGCGAACGAAGGTCGTTACGATTTTGCTTACGGTTCCAACAAACCCAATTGAAAGAGTGTGAAAAGATTCCGTGAAACAGAAGTGAAAAGTAATCGAAAAACATGAGGTGGAAATATAATTTTAAAACGTCGGTCAAGTGGCTTTTTACACGAAATTCGTTAGAAAAATTCTAATGATATTGAGTTGGAAGTCGGTATCCACAGAAAATTTTGCATTTATATCTGCCATATTTTCATATTGGAGACTTTTCCTGAAACATCTTAGTTTGCAAGATTTTGGGAAATTTCAAGGTGGAATTATAATTATGAAACACAGTGTACTCAAGCAAAATTTGAGAATTCGACGTAAGCAGCTTCCGAATTCACTTTTTTGACCAATGTCAACTTCAGTGTGGGGGTCGGCTCCTGCAAAGCTCAGAATGACTTCGCTCATGAGGTCTTTGCTAGCAGAAAATATGATTCGCACTTGTCACCTGCCTGGTTCACATCGCTTACCCTACCGTATTTTCTCAGAAAAGATCGGCGTAGCGGTGGTCCATGTCATCACCTCAATGTTCTATACATTTTAATATGGCACAAGGTGAAAGCTGTGCGCAGCAAATGCATGCGTCCTTACAACTCCCACCTTCACGAGGCCTCCTAGACCGCTACTTATCCTGCGCAAATCTGCTTCCATGGAGAAAATGTTAGTTTTAGATGTACGAGATTGAGGCAGTACCACTACCACGCTAAGTAGGTGGAAGTACTAGGTTGTGCCAAGAGGCTACGAATCTACGCGTTTTGGACAATCTACTAGTGTACTATTACTCAATCAGGCTCTCAGAGCGTGACTAATTTAGAATAGTTTTCTGCAATGCATTCCCTGCAATTCTTCTGCAGGACGCGTCCCCTCTCTGTGTCCTTGCCCTGATCGACACCAGCAAAAACTAACAACCACTTTCCATTTCAATCTCATTCGAACAGCTGTAGGATATCATTTACATTACACTTACTACAGCAATTGTGGAATCATTGAGACAACGAACGAGTGCCACCAGCACCGCTGTGTCCGTTGCTGAGCCCTGCGCCTACAACCCGCCTCAGCTCCATTCGGCGCAAATACGACCCCTGTCAAGGATTTCCTCGACCGTTAGTCATCCTACTATGACATCATGCCATCATTTATCGCCCATACAGTACGCCGAATTTTCAAAGAGAATCCTATCGAGTTCCACGATATGTACCACCCGAGTGGTAAGTTCGAGCCATATTCTCCCGCACAGATACTTTGTGAGCGTGGGCGTTCTGGTTTCGCAGAAGCCGAGACTCCAAATCAACATTTCAAATGAATTTGAAAGCTGCTTGAGCACGTCGAATTCTCCAATTTTGCCTGGATATGCTCTTCAATGAATTCTATCAAAAGCATTGAGTGCGATCGCAAAGAATGGAACATTTTCCTTGCTCTGATAGTGTTTTCATGCTGCTGCGTCTGAGATAAGGACATATTCTAAATTACTTGGTTATGAATGGTGAAGCATTCATGGGCATTATATCGGTGAAGAATCTTCTCACTAGAAAAGAGAAATTTCGGTGAAACTTCAAGATGGCATAAGCAATTAAGCGGTCCATTTTCTTCGGACCACAGCAATTTTCCCACGCTAACCAAAATCAAGCAACATAGTTTTCAGGCGTGCGGAAAACGAAAAGAAAGTCCTGCAACACATTTTTCTGCATTTTGACTTCAATTTTATCTTTTGTCTACAACTTAAGACCAGCTCTATATCTACAATGGGTGACGAACTTACCCTTGAACTGAAGTTGGTCTTCGAATTAACTGGTGTGCAAAACTTAGGGACCAAATAGATTAGGTGGCATAACTTTTCAACTATTCAATGGAACTGGATGAAACTTGGCGAGCATGATGCTAAAGGTCTTCTAGTTATGCACTATGTACTGGACCTTATACATAGCGCGGTACGCCTGAATCTGGAGTCAAAAGGTACCGGCCGCGGGGCAGGAGGGGGTCGCCGGAACAGGAGAAGAAGGAGTGTAGTGACCAGGGCGGAGGCTTCGCGGGATATAGTGGTGTTCTTGATAACAGCAAGTCTCGGAGACAACAACAGCATGAATTCGCGCAAGGGAAATCACTGGGAAACTGGAAGAGGGAAAATGTGCATAGGAGGTTGGTGTTGCACAGCATTGTTTAATGCGCATAGGGAGCAATATGTACCACAGCCACTGCTGCTCATTGAGGAGTAGATGGTGGATCATTAACAACCGCAACAGCAGGTGATGGCTACGCTTTGAAACAGGCAAAAATGGACCCACGTCAGTTGCAGGCTGCAGTTTCAAAAAGATTTTCA
>KZ349271.1:0-10190 GCA_002352805.1 Teladorsagia circumcincta | reverse complement strand
CGCAGCTGTTCGCATAATGCTCTAGCGGTCACAGCAGTACCTTCGAGTAGGATCCATCCGATGGAGCAGGAAATATGGAGATCATTTCATTCTTGTTGCAGTCGCATCGCTTCGGGGTTGGTTGTGGCTTCACTTCCACTGGTAGCCATTGCAGGTCCCTGTGTGGATGTTCACATGACATCCACTTGTCTTCCTGAGCGATCATCAATTCTGTCCATGTGTTCGTCCCCTTACGGTCGTGAAGTTGCTGGCACACATCGATTCGCACTCGGAGCCCGTGTTTAGTTAGGAGTAGGGGATAACTCCAGGGAGTGCCGCAAGAACGCGACTTCTGCGCAGAATCCAATGGATGGTAGAATGGGGAGTGGCAGTCGTCCTTCCCATTTCCCTCAAACTTTGAGAGGGATTGCTTCGAGCGGAAGCTGAAAGTGTGTCGTCCTTAGAGGAACGTGGGCTTGCTGTTTGAGGAGCTTTGTCGAGGCAAATCTCTCCTCTAGAGAGACGAGCGTACACCTGTAGCAGGTGAAAAGGGAGGGTGCACTGCTGCCCAACGACGACCATGACTCGTTCAACGCTTGAGTGGCGGAAGGACCAGATCCGTAGTAATGTAGCAGAATACGACGGTAGCTGTGTCGGTTGGACATGGTTCACTTGATGAGAACTCACTTCCAACGACGAACTACAATATCGATCAGCAATGGTGACGATCTAACAACCATGCCCTTTTTCCACCATTTGTCCTATGGCTCTGCGTTGCCGCATTCGCATGCAACATGGCTGCGAAATCGAGTGTCGAAACCTTTTCAAAACTTTTGGGACACTCTAATATTTGAAGGGCTGATCGCGCTAGAAGAACTGCGTATGGGAGAGTGATTGCGCCACTGAAACCAGTTGCCAAATCCAGTAGTTGGCAGCTCAGCGGCGCTTCAAATTTGAAGACCGTAACGCTCTGAAAACGCTCCGCCCACTGGTTTAGTTCTTGATATTAGCGAACCGTTTTATGTCAGCTGCATCGTTTATTCTCATTTTGAGCGGACGTATCTTCTAACTTCTCTGTGTGATGGGTATCAATCAGAGCGTGATTTAGATAGTGCCGCCTATTGGCTCTAATGTGTCAGACCACCCTCTTTCTAGACCGGTGCTCATCAGCAGTCGAAAATCAGCGGTCCCATTTTTTGAGTCACAGATGCATATCCCTGCTTTGCGTTACCAGCGCTTCACTCAGCATTCACACATTTCTCTAGACCCTTCCAGAATCTAACGCAGTTCACCTTTCAAGGAATATCCACACATTCGCTTTAGCGCAGACTCCCACTGAGCAAGCCACGTGGAAATGCGGAGGTCATATAAAGGGTACACCATGTCATTCATTTTTTCGCGCATGCTCAACTTCTTTCCACGTTTGTATATTCATTCCATAGACTATACGATAATATAATCGATACGTAGCTCACAAAATGGGGCAACATCTTTTTAGCGAATGTTTCTTGAGCCTTACACTTTAAGTTCAGCTTATTCTTCGTTTTGTTTCCTTTGTTTTAAGCGTGCAAATATAAGGCTGGAAAGAAAGTCCTGCAACACTTCCTGAAACTTTCTTTCTTTTTTTCTGAAAAATTCATTGGTAAATTCATTGCCATTAGATGGTAAAGATTTCCCAGGCTTTCATACAGTGGGTGGATATGGGCGTTATAATCAGTAGTTATTCAAGAAAGTCCGAAAAACCTCGACCACTCGTCAGTCTGCGCACTGAGTCATTGTCTTGTACAAATATCCACATAGCTATGAAACATTGCAGCGATCAATAATAACTACAGCAGCTTCAACGGGAATGTTGTTTACTGCTTTTCGATATCCAAAAATAAATAAAGTGCAGCTTTCACCACTTTTACGGAAAATTTGAAATAAGCCCCGCCCATAAGGTCGGGCTCCGCCCACTACCGTATCCACTTTGGCCAACTTTACACGCCCAAAGGGCAACTTCCTATCCTCCCGGAACCATGGCTCAACTCTTTTCTTGAGTCTACGTAGCGTGTGAGCTTAGTGGTGACAAATAGACAGACAAGCGGACAAACACACCAAAGTGCTTCATATATTGAGGGGATGATGTACACAGTCTTTTGGTGGATGCTCACTGCTCCATTTTCAGGAATCACTCTCTCAGAATTGGAATCAAAAACGTTACATCGATGTGTGGCCCGTCGATCTGCAAAGGCCCGTTGAAACAGGGCTCGGTTGGGATAACAGGTTTGTTACTTTTTGTTCGTAAGGAATACAGATCCCTAATCATCAGTTTCAGTTCCTTGTTTTTGCTACAGTTGGCGTGTATCCTTTCAATGTCGTCACGTTGGCGGTCTTACGCACGCCTTCGAGTCTTCATATGCGTCAACAGCTTGCAGGTCCCTACGATTAGCAGATTGATTATTGCTTTTTACTGAATCGTGATACCACATTTCAAAATGGACATTGTTCAAACCAAGGTGGACGTTTTTCAATTGATCAAGAGGTTTTTCAATTCAACCTAGCCTTTTTCAATCGATCATGGACATTCTTCGAAACAAACTGGACTTTTTTTGAATCAGCCTGGACAATGCCTAAATCACTCACCGTGAATTCTCCTCAATCAACGGGGTACTATTCCAAACAAACCGCATTTCTTCCTCATTTAACAAGATAGCACACTTTTGTGTGAAACAAGTAAAATTTCTTCTGCACTGAATCACAAATGAATCGAAGCGAGACGTTTGGTTAGCAAACGGCTGACCAGCTGGTGCAGACGTCAATTTACCATCATGTGGAAAACGTGGCTCGCAGAATTCTCTTCTGTCATTGTCGCGACGCCTCTTAACCCTTAGACTACGACTTTTTTACTTAGGTTCTAGATGTATTCCGTATAGCAGCTGTCGCTCCTAGCAGTCACTAATCATCTCTAGAAATTTGACTGACGTACGCTGGATTTGGCCTGGGATTTGATCCCAGGACCATGCGCGCGGTAGTGGCCCCTCTTCTCCCCCCACCACCTGCGCTCGAACAAGCATCTTTGAAATATAGTGTGTCGGCACAATTACCAATAAACAGAAACACATTTACATTCAATCCATGGAAAAAACCCTGTCCGGCCTGAACGCACTTGGCAAGAAGTGCAAGCCGCACTCTGTAGAAGCGCTTGTGCTCCCACCGCCCTCCCCCTGCTTATTCTAATGAGTGTTCGTTGGCTTCTACTGCTCGAAATATGCGTCATCATAGGAGTATTCTACTTCCACTTCCGTATCATCCGAACTGTCAGAAGGTTGTAGACACAGCCGTACAACACCGCGTCGTCCTCTGATTGGCCTTCTGCCAATGAAATGCCCCCATCTCTCATCGATCGTCTGCTTATGTTTCCTTGGTATATTACTTGAGTGAGACACACCATTAGCACCAGTATCATGGAAGTGACTCAAAAATTATCTTTTTGGGAGCTGCGTAAACTGTCCAGTGACCAGCGGTACGACTTGCTTCTTTACCTTACCCAGCTTAACTCGCAGGGACTTTTGACAATTCGTTGTCAGAGTAAGAATTATAATGTTTCTATTTGTGCACGATTTCGCCATCAGCTGGGCTCTCCTATCTCAGCAGGTGCCAGAACTGTGGTAGACTTTGACTACGGGAGTGGTACACATGTGTACCAACAGTAGCCAATGATTAACTCACGCAGGATGACTCGCTTTAGCATCTGATGATTAATTGTCATAGTGAGAAGTAGAAAGCTTCTATATGTGCACAATTCAGCCATCAAATGGGCGCTCCTGCCTCAATGTTTCCTGAAACTGTGGTAGTGTCTTTTACTACGGAAGTGGGACACATGTGTCCCACCAGTAGTCAAAGGATCAAAGGACTTCCCTCAGCGTCTACTCAACGAACGCTTTGCTCAGCGTGCGTTTTTTGTGTCAAAGCAGAAATTTGGAAATATCAGTGCATCAGTTAATTTATAAGATACAGTTAATCTGAAGATAGCATTCAATTTTTCTGAAAATGTGTTCAATTTGAAATGAAAAATGTTCATGGTGTTTTGAAAAGGTCCTAAATGCATGAAAAATTCTGCTAAATGCTGATTTGGAAAACGTTCTTGATCAACTGAAAACATCTGAGCTGGAATGAACAATGTCCGAAATCGTTTGAAAAAGTCCGGGGTAAATTGAAAAATTTCCTGAACCCATTGAAAATTGTCCATCTCGAAGTGAAAATTGGATCTTACTCAGCATTATTTTTACAAGGTCATATTCAGGATATGCATCGTCGAGATCGGCAGCTGAAACAAATGCTCGACACTTTGCGTATAAAAGCAGAGTCAATTGTTGTGCCGTGGGATCATGTAGTTTGTCACTTCCCACAACAAAACGGACCTGCAATAACAACCCAGCGGTACGTTTCCTCCCAGTGGTAGAAATGCATGCTGCCACTTTTCTTTCCAGTGGTAGAAATGTGTTTACGTTACCCTCAGCGAGGGTTGTAAAGCTGTGTGTGGTCCAATCCAGTTGCTGTTTTATCTTTGAAATTTGTGCGTACTAAATGGCCTTTTCAGGCCCACGGTTGAGCTCCCAGCATCATACCTTACTGCATTCAACGACATGATCAAACGATACAGCGAGGAGGCGGCAATAACACTTTTGAATCTTCCATTACCACCGGAGGATGTGAATCCAAATGCTGATAGGTTAGTGATCATTCCTGTTATTTTTTCCAGCTCTAAAATGGCCCATTAGTGTGATAGTTTGAACTGAACTAATCGTAAGTAGCAGTAAATCCCAATATTTAATAGGTACCTGGACCAAATTCGCCGTTTAACGGACGCACTTCCACCAACGCTGATGGTTCATGGAGTGTCATCAGTCATCTCCACAGCGCTCTAATATCCTCTTGGAAAATTTCAAAGTTTATAATTGATCTGATTCATTTTGAATTTAAAATTCAATCCTCTTTCGGAATTAATGCTGTAAACATCTTACTTATCTGTTTGTATATTTTCATGGAACAAATTTTGTTCATCTCAGTAGTGCTTTTTGCCCATGCGCATGGTTCTTAGGTCTAACCGGTGCTACAGTAATAATACTATTTATCTGTGGTTGTTCAGTAATGTTTTTCATTTTGTCAACATTACAGTTTTAACTCTATAGAATAGTTTCACAACAGCTGGCTCGTCTCATACCACCGTATTCTTCAGATTTCGTGAAAAAATTAATTTATTGTAGTGAGCATGTATTATTATTCTTCGGAAATATGTGCACTAATTATACCCATGTTTAGAAAAATTCCTTCTGGCCTTCTCTTTCTTGTGATGCATTATCCTTATTTCTGAAGTTCCAAAGGTGTTTTGCTCGTTTCATTGTCAAAGGTTCTCCGAATAGCACTGTGCAGTTTTGCCCAATTTCATACCATTAGTAAGATTTGTGTAAAATATCACCATTTATAAGCTAAATCCATCTTTTCAACATTGGTTTTCTGTGATCAAAATTGGTTGTAGCGAAAATAAAAGCGGTGTATGTAGTTCTCTACAGCAGTCCATTTAGCACTAGACAAATGTGCTGAAATTCAATCGGTTGTTTGGAGTCAGTTCAACGAAAGCATAGTGCTGGAATTAACCAGTAATCGTCGAAGGTTCTGGCGAGCTCATGCTCAGAAGGTGGCACTATGGAGCATTTGAAAAAATAGGCTTAGATTCCATTCAATTTTCAAAGTTTGAAACTAAGTGATGCTGACACCTGTACATGGACTTCGTTTAGCGAATTACTGTACAAATTCCGTATCAGTCTAGAGCTGGATTGCTTTGCTGGATTCAGGACAGTATCCCATGGTCAGATGCAGGACTCGAAAAAAAAACATTACAACATGAAGAAGTGCAACTTTCATATTCTGCGATTATTCCATTATCAACGAATTGAGTTTATTACAAATATTAACACCATTAGGGCCATGCCCACGGAGCTGAGCCAATTTGCCTCTGGTGTCCATTACCATAGCCAAAACTTCGTCCACCACTTCGGCCAGACCCTCCGAAAGCGAGATCGAAATCACGACGAATGCCAAGTCCGCCCACAGGCGTTTCGACTCCCAAACCAGTCGCAATGTTCACGTCTCCAAGACCTGAGTGACGTGCCGCTTCAGTTCTTCAGGATATTGCGGGTTACTTACCTGGCCCCCAGCCGGGTCCCGAATCAGGAGTAAGTCCTGTTCCTGCTTCTCCTCTTTCATAGTTCTGCCATCTGGCGAATTCACTTGCGCTTGGCGCTGCTAGGTTTCTGCCTTTCGGTAAGTATCTTCTTAAAGAATGCGAATGAAAACTATGGAAGTGAATATGCGAATGAATAATCTGCTAAAATAATCGAGTGCTCCAACCTGACTGGAAGTGGTGACCTTGAACTTGCTTTGTATGAATTGCAATGACGTGGATTCAAATCGCATACAACTTCTGTTAGACTTCTACCCTCAGCTGCTATAACCAGTAATTCACAACCTATTCACCATTAAAGTGATTAATGAAACTTACCAGCAACGGCGATTATCAACACCATAAATCTCATTCCAATCGATTAAGGAATTACCGCTCACAGTCAGCTGATTGACGACTCAAATTTCTGTTGACAGGCTAGTTTACACTGTCCTTTCTTGCGCGACAAACAGCTTTAAAAGATGCAAAAACGAGCCATTTATTGCACAGCGAATTTAATTGGAGCATCAGAACGTTTCGGGCAAACACCGAGCATTTCCGCAAATAGAGCACCTACATTTTAAACGAACAGATGAACAAAACCTAAAACATTGCTTAGAGTGAATGAGACACAAGGCAGTCACTACGAAGAACAAAGACGCATGGATAGAAAGTTTACATAAGTTCGAAGGAGGGAAGGGTGTAAATATTAGCATGTCGTTGTACTTTGAGGCAATGCTCAAAAAAATAGTCGAAAAAAAACAATGGAACCCGTAACTAAATTGAGAATAGAAATTGAGCTTTGTACAATTCAAACGCTGAAAATCATGCACTAGAAGAAACGTAAATCCGAGTAGATCAGAGGCAGTCCACCCTGCCAGCGTGCAGCAAGCTGAAAGTTGAACTTCATTGTTGCACATAAAATACGAAAAATTCGCTACCTTGTACAACAAAAACCCACTACCATTCCAGTACGGTGATTATAACTATTATCTCTTTTATAATTATTAATCAATCAGCGCTGATCGATCCCTTATGTGATAAGCCAGGTATTCTTCTTCCAGTCACAATCAGTGGCAATATAAATGCGATTTTAGCTAGACAATGAATTACGAGCGCTCGCCGGTGTACAATTATGTATTTACCCTTCTATACAAGTCTGGAACCTTCGAAGGAATGGAAGGCCTCGGAACGGCGTGCAAAAGGATTTGACACCTGGTCGTGTACATAGTGAGCAGCGCCACTTGCGACGACACCACTTGTGCCCCATTTCCAACTTAATAATTCATTGTCATTTGCTGTTTTTTTCTTTCCTCCCGATTTTGTCGCATGCCCCCCCCATACACTTGGCAGATTTATCTCCTGCTTTCCCAGTGCTTCTACCCTTGACTCGTTCCGTCCCTTTCAGGTCTTCCTGTGCACCGCGTCACCTCTCCCCACTAAACTTTGCATGAACCACATTGAAGTGAGATTTGATTTCACCACAGCCTTACCCAAGCCTCATGCACGGCTTTCAGTATTCATGAATTCTATAACGCCATTATAAATTCTAGCAACAAAGGAAGAAAATCGTACTTTTTGAAAGCACGCTGTGTCAGCTTCAAGTTTTATCCAGGATTCTGATGCCCGCTCACCAATCACTAAGGGTGGTAACATAGATCGTTCAGTAATAACGACATTGAGCACAGCAGGCAAGCACTCACTCCACAGAACCGAAGGAATGGGAGAAATATTCTCACTCAGGTACTCACTGAAAACGTCTTCCATTCTGTCAAGGTCGAAAAGAATCAGCAACAAAGCACGAAATTTATAAGTATTGAAAAAGATAAAGCTACCTGTGAAATACCACAATTGAAAAGAACACAGCATTGTAGACTCGTCCCACAGTGATCTGGCCTTTCTGCCACTAAATATAATGCGTTATGAAACGTTTCCGAATTCAAATGCATACCACTAAGAAATGAGACTGTAACTAACGTCGAATTCAATTCCATGAACTCCTATAAGCCGCAATGGATTCCTTTGTGCGTATTCCAGCATCACGATTACTTCTGACAGCGTTACACTTAAACGCTCATCCAGGAAAATAACAAAGCTACTGCCAATCGCAGTTCTAAGGGAGTCGATTTCAATTTCCTAAAACAAATTTCTCAGAATGCCGCTGGCTTGAATTTGATAGCTTCATACGCGATCCAGTTAGCAAGCAATTTGAAGAGCACACTTCATTTTAGGGGCGTTTGAGCTTTTCCCTTCATCGATTGCGATAGAGGATTTCTCTATGAAACATTAACACATGTTTCAAGATGAATTTGCTGAACGCCCCGAAGTGCTATAACTTCCCCCAAAAGTTGGATAGATCTTTTGCAACGTCTACCATAGCAGATGCATTCCCAGTCTTACTAACAATAGGCTGTTTTCGTCCATGTACCCCTGCCCCTGCGTCCATAAAGGAAACCAGTTGGCACCGCACGCAGGTGCGCGCACAAAACAGTGCTGCAAAATTCTAAATTTTAGCAGAATGCACCACGAGTATTTAACCTTCTTGGCTAGATTCTATATGCTTTTTTCCCACTCTTCTTGCTATCTCTGGATTGTATTGCGATCTGGATCTAGGCTCCGCCCGCCTGCCTCACTCACTGTTGGTATATGACCACAACTCTTTTTAACCACTACCGGCTTTTTCCCAGTCTCCGGGATAGCAAATTATGTACGAATTCTTGTGGAAACTCCACTACTTCGATGTGTGCTCCGCCCGCCGTAAGCAGTTGACCCCTACCCTCAGTCAACCCTTATGCACCTTTTGCCGGCCCTCGAGACATCTAGACCGAGTTATGAGATCTTGTAAGAAACGCAACAAAGTTATGAATTTTCGTGGCAAACCGCGCCCCCGTTAATGCATGTCCCGCCCACCGATAGCAGGGTAACCCCTTTCCTCTGTCAAACTTTATTCGCTTTTTCCCGATTCTCCGAGGTTTCATGGAACCGAGCTGTGAAATTTCAAAGCAAACCCCGCCCACTTTGGTGCGTGCTTGTATGCCACGCCCAGCATTGAAAAGTTAAGTTTCCCCTCTTCTAAGAACTTTATCCACATTTTTGCCGAATTCTAAGTCATCTCGGAGCCGAATTATGGGAATTTTAGAAACCGCAACTGAACTGTGAATTTTCGTACCAAACCCCGCCCACATTGGTGCATGCTTCGATCACCGAGGAAAGTTGACCTTCATCTCTTCTACAACTTCTACCCACTTTTTCCCGTCCCCGGGACTTTTAGAACCAAGTTATGCGTAGTTGTGTGGCGAACTCCGCCCACTTTCAAGCATGCTCCACCTGCCAGTAGCGGGTGAAGTCCCTTCCTCGCTGACCTCTATCCACGTTTTTGCCAGTCTCTAAGTCATCTCGCAACCGAATTATGGGATCTTGTAGGAACCGCAAATGAGCTATGAATTTTTGTGGCTAATCCCACCCACCTTGGTGCACGCCTCGCCCACCTATGGAAAATGACCTTCGTCCTTCTCCAACCTCTACCCGCTTTTTCCCGTCTCCGGGACTTCTTGAAACCGAGTTATGAAATTTCATGGGAAACTCCACCCACTTTCGTGCGTGCTCCGCCCGCCAGTACCGGTTGACCCATCTCCCTCCGTCAAACTTATGCACTTTTCCCCATTTCCGGGACTTCTTATAACCGAGTTATAGGACTGGTTGCAAACTCCGCTCACTTCGGGGTGCGCCACGCCCAGCACCAACACTTACGTCCTCCTCCTCCTCCTCCAGATCATCATCGTTTTTTTCCGATCTCTAAGTCATCTGGAAGCCAAATTATGAGATCTTGTAGGAAACGCCATTTGCTTAGGGGCACACTCCGCCCATTGTAGGCGGACCTCCGCTCACTTCATGTATGTGGGAACACCTTAGACATCCATGTACGACTTTCGATGAATCTTGGCATCACGATTGTGTTCTCGGATTCTTATACAGCTTTGACCAACATGTTACAATTGCTTTATTA
>KZ349267.1:3845-14243 GCA_002352805.1 Teladorsagia circumcincta | reverse complement strand
AAGGACGACGGCGACCAGATCCCTTTGTGCAACACCCTCATGGACAGACGTCGTCTTACCGTATGCCCTATACATGATCAACGACGTCGCACGCCTCGGAACGGACGGTGCGACAGCAGCCAACGATATGCAGAAGCATCATCGATCAATACCGGGGGAACGATTGAGCTGAAGTAGGCCAGAAATGTGAACAATGCGCCATGCTATTAACTTCTTTTCAGAGTCGATCAGGCTTTTGAAGGGCACTAGACCCATACAGTAACTCACCACCCTGCACAACCAGTCGGCGAAGCAGTAGCCTCACATACTCGCTTGAACTCAATGAAGGATTTCAGAAACTTGACAGTTCGAATGAACTTGCTCCGATAGATTGTACATATCTTATGCAGCATTTTTATTCGCCACAAGACTCGCCTAAGCTTTTCTGATAGACAAGTCATCCAAGTTGCCTGCTAAAAGTTGCCCGCTGGTATGTTTCCCGGTCTGAAAACGCTACATACGTTCCAGAGCAGTTTGGCATTTGGCCAGTGACAACCACATTCTATCGCTGTTCTGTCACCGTTCTTTGATGAAATTCTGATCAGATGGGTGAGAAGAAGAAGCGCCCGTATCGTTCCTTGGAGCCGCACTGAGTCAGACACTTCTTCAGTCAACGACGTAAAGGCTTCGAATGAAAGCGCTCCTCTCTTAGAAGGAACACAAAGAATCCCAAGATCAGACTGAACCACCTCCGCGGGTCCATCCGTCAGGAAAGAACTGAGAAAATAAAATTGATCTGATTTCTAGGGCCTCATATGTAAAAGTTAACAATTCAGGAAAGCTGATGACCACTTAATTAAGAAGCGCCACGCATTCAACCCACATTGAGAACCGGGTGATATTTAAAAACGTGTTGGCCCTATAACAAGAATTACAGAGGCTAGGGCACTAAGAGCCGGGCTTACTGGCCAGATCCCAAATTGCTTTATGATTTATTCAAAAAGCGTAATTAGATCGCTAGAAGCTTTTGTGACCCTCACGGTGCCCCTCATCAACAAAAACGCTGGAAAACTAAGTGCCGACCGCTGCATTTAGAAATTGGTCAAAAAATCCACTACAGGCAATAAACCTTCATAACGCCTGACATTCCACTATTAAAACCCAGGACCTTCAAGCTGGCGCCGACGTTGCCTTGCACTGCTCTCCTGAGCAGAGCGAGCATTCGGGAACCACGTCCTCTGGTCGACCTCGCTCTCTCCTACGAGGCCACCAAGCAACCGGCAACCGACATGGTGATGGGCGAGCGCAGCAGGCAGCGGTGGTTATTAGGACAGCTGTCCGCCTTGGACACAATCGCGACCATCAACGCCACACTCACGAACCTACCATCCCTCGGACCACCGCCCGCGACGAGCGATAAAGCCTCTAGAACTGCATCCCTGGCGGTAATGCCGATGAATACATAACGGTTTGAACGCAGCCATGCTATATCCAACTCATATACATTCCATGTCGTTGTAGATTTCACTATAATATAGAAAGGGACGATTTAAAAAGTCATACTTTCCAAATCCAAAACGTACATGCTACGAAAAACCTGCCGAGGCGCGTCTTGGGCAACATGAACTTTCGCTTTTTGCATTTTCGCGCTCCTCCCCCTGTAGATCGAACCTGTACAGCGCAAAGGTGCTCTAAGTTGCGTCGTTGCTACATATACCATGGCCCGGGAGTTTACCCCAGAACTGACCCCAATCAGAACATTTAAGCCTTCCAGGCTACTGGAGTCGCTTAATTGCTAAAGGTCATCTGTGAGAGGAAAAACCTGATTTTGCATTGGCCTCAAGTCTCCCTCAGAGTAAACCGCATCAAGATGTCACTATGAATCTCAATGGCAGTCGAAAGCATGGCGTAGCCTCTTAGGAAAATAAAGAAGGTGAAAATCGTGTCAAGGAGGTGGTCGCAACAGTACATTCCTTCCCTCCTAGAGTTGGGGTCTTGATACGACCCCCTAATTTAGGTTCTATTGGATGTTCCGGTACTTTTCGTCATATCTTTATGTCGCCGAATGCTTTGTGCTCTTACACTAAGCCCGTACAGTGAAGGGACAGACATCGCTGGAGACGGTAACTTATCCTACCTGGCAGGCGAGTCTATATCAGTCTGCTAATCTGATTTAACTTCTTCTTAAGGGACTTCAGACATTTCCAGACATTACCAATACATGAATCCATAACGGAGCTCATCTTCCTCTTCCGAATGGACTCGAATATGTTTCACTCGAAAAACAATCTATTATAGAGACGCCAGATCCCAGTGCCGCAATCTTTGTGGAGCACGAAGATTTTCCCACAGGAGATGGTCACTGTCGACCCGACCAACGGATGACTCGACCGACTGACGATCAGTCATCGGTCCCCACGCTTCCCTGCTGCTCTTCCCATAGTGTCGTTTCAGCAAGAGCGGTAGCCGTGAGACAAGCACTGCAGAGAATGCAATCGACCATACGGCAAGCATCCCCCCCCCTCCGTGCCAACGTTGACGAGCCGCCTCGTTTCTAGACAGCCTTTGCGCCAACGATCTGTCACAGCAGCGTTGGCGCCATCGGAGCGAATTTCGTTCAGTTTTCACATTCATAAGCCCATGACTTTGGAAATTTGTAAGGTTTCATGCATACATAGGGCAAGAAACTTATAGGCTCGCTATAGAAGCTCTCCTCAGCAGCTGATTCGCTATGAATTGGGGCTCGCCTGGAAATGAGTTTGGTGATCTTGAAACAAACTCAGGGTTGATTGACGGTTGCTAGCGCTACGGATTTTTCAGTCCACAACAGCCATAAGCGAAAATTCTATGGCCACACTGGCCATGACTATCTTGTCAAACCTTGGTACCGCAATGAGCACGAATAGTCGTAAAAAGTACTGAAATGCAATTTTAAAGGTTAATTCGAAGGCCATGGCCATCTCTTGTAGTCCTTCGAAGCACAAAACGTCGCTGCTCCTTATGCACTACCCTTTTTTGCAGGACAGAGCAGGCATCTGGCGCCTCACTACAGAAACTTACGCGATACTAGTAGATTCGGTTCCAGTAGCTTCAACGACTGAAAAGTTCAAAAATGAGAAATTAGATATGAAGCGGAACAAAGGAAGCGCGGTGCAGTCAAACACTATGTTGCGTCCTCACCTTCCGCAGGCCTGCCTGCACTAATTTCCTCATTGCAAGGATTGCAACACTCTATAGGATGCGCCGTGGAATTCTGAGAGACTCTGGCATCCTTACCACCGTCGAGTGTGATCTCACGGACAATGTCAGACTGCGGAAAAAAAACTGCTCAAGAACTTTTGCCAGGCCTCGATTCAGAAATGGGTTCACTACAAATGGGATGGGCACGCCGATTTTTTGAATACGGTGGACGCGAAATGTGTGTCGTGGGACTGGTGCCCACTGTTATGACGTGACGGAACGCTATGGAAGTAGCTTTCAAGTAGCTTACAGATTCCAGCTTTCAGCGCATGGTAAGTGACTGCCCTTCACCCCCCCCCAACCTCTCTGAGTTGGCTACATCTCCCGTGGTTCACGTATTAGCCGATTTTCCGACACCATAGCAGCGGGCAGCAGTCCCCACGTACATACATTTCGCGCCTACCGTATTCGAAAAATTGGCGTGCCCAACTCATTTGTATTGCTCCTGGAGATGGTATTCTCAGCGCACTTATGTTTGCTTTGACATGAGAGCCTTACTCCTTTGCACTCTGAACCCAAACAAAATACCCTTGAAAAGTCTTTGAGAAGAGCCCTTAATCCTAGTGATCCAACTATTCAAAATATTTTTGAGAAGCTTCATGAAAAATTTGACCAGCACCCAACAAATACTTAAAGGAGTACTTCTTCATCTTACCCTTATTCCTCAGCGTTTTTTTTTGCACTTTGCACATCCGCTTTTCTGGATGTTGGCGTCACTTCCCTGATTCAATGCTTGGTCGAGGTGGAGGGAGGTCAACTAGTTCTAGGTCCTCCTGCAGCGTATCAAGCCAGCGCAACTTCATACGTCATTTAGTCCAGTTTCCCGGCACGTCAAGACCGAGGACCATACCACTTTAGCGTGCTACTCAGCAGAATTGGCTATAATCCCATCTCAGCTGTAGAGTTCGGATTTTGAATGGAAGTTAAACCTGGAGGGCCATTTCACGAACACTGTTAGAGCACGATAAATAATCTAGCGATTCCGAGCTACCAAGTATAACTTCCATTCAAAACCCGTACTCTACAGCTGAAATGGGATTATAGCCAATTCTGCTGAGTAGCACGCTAACGGTATGGCTATTAAGCTACCTACGCGCAACAATCATATTTCTACGATCATTTCGATTTATCAGAAGAACCCATTGTATGTTCTATAGAAAAGCAAAGTGTGGCTTTCTTAAAAGGGATCATTTTTCGAAAAAGCACCATTTCGTTACAATACAGCTCGTAACTGCCGTGTGTCTGATGACGGCTAGTTCTCCAGTCAGACTGGCTAGTAGCTGTTCACATCGCAGTAGTTGGGACGGTAAACTTGCCATTGGAATGTTCAAGAAATTCTCTTGCTAAATTTTCTGTTAACTAGCCTACATAAACTGGCTTTGCTACAAAGGGCTGTTCCACAGTTGTATCCCTAAAACGCTCTTGAAACCTCATGTCATCAGGAGGGAAGACGGTTTACGGACTGCTTCGACTTTCCCGTATGGTCCTGCCATGAATGGCTACAAATCGCAAGGAGGAAAGTGAACTCCCTGGGGCCAAGCCTCATAGGAGGGAGGATCCTAGGTGGGTGAGTCAACTACAGTGTGGTAAAGTTTGAATGGGTGAGATCACAGTGGTCATTAGCCGCTGATAAAGAGAGAGGGCGCAGACGAGGCGTCCGTCGATCGGGGGAGGGGGGAGCCTCCAAGTG
Organism: Teladorsagia circumcincta; assembly: GCA_002352805.1. NCBI lineage: Eukaryota > Metazoa > Nematoda > Chromadorea > Rhabditida > Trichostrongylidae > Teladorsagia > Teladorsagia circumcincta. The sequence continues at coordinate 9,334 of KZ349267.1, read as the reverse complement.
CGTGAGCTACTTACAGTGCCTGGGACCTAGGCTTAAGGAGGGGCAGGGATTCTGGGGAAGAGGTTAACAATTTGTGCTCTCCTTGGCGTTTCTCCTTTCCGCTGGGCTAGGTCCTAGTGTAACCCATTATCGGCCCTATTTTAAATGCCTTCGTCCCCCTTCCGGTACATGAGCGCCTCTGGGAGCTGGAGCAATCATCAATATAGCACCATGAAGTCTTCGCCAGCCATTTCGGTACAACTTCGACCTAGAACCAGAGGCCTGCTGTTCGTTCACAGCTAATCGGCAAGCTAAGACATTCTCTCAGTAGGGTAGGAAACCATATGACACATTTCACGCAATAAGCTGAATAGTCAAGGACCCTTATCATCTCTGGACCATTGAAGCCCCGTTCGCCGTTCATAGTATAACTCAAATAATCTCTAGGAGCGACCACTAGTGAATGAGACTCGTCCGTGCTGACCTCGGGCCTCAGCTGTCGGCCTGGCTAATGCGACTAGTGACTTGAGGATATCCTTGACGGCCCCGACGACGAGTTCAGGCACAGTGGCCGCTAATGTTTATGTGAAGAACAGGGGGAGACGAGGGTGAGAGCGCCAGTGTGCCAAAGTCACCGCAGAAGACGGTCAGAGACGCAGCGAAGGAGAACCACCTACCCTGTGCCGATCAACGACGACGACAAGCCGCTGCTGCTGCTGCTGCTGCCGACTAACCAAGCACACACACGCACACGCATCAGAATAGACGGGACGGAGACAGAGAAACGATGACGGAGGATGAGATCGATGATGACGTCAGCGTGGAACGAGATACGGTACCTTCAGATGGTATTTCCCACGTTCTGGGGAGCTGAGCAACTTCAGTGGGCACCTAAAGCACTCCTTCCATCTCGTTACGAAAAATGGGACTTCAATGAACCTGGTAAAACTGAGAATGGCCATAAGCGAGCACATAAGACGATAAGACCAGATTTGCGATGCGCCACGCATTCTACTTCCATTCAGAATCGCAGTGACAAGTGAAATGCGATTTGGCGTATACAATGACTTGCAGGGCCAATCGATGTACGAGTCAGGGTTTTTCCTCCTCCCAGACAGGTTTAGTACCAATTGACCGACCCCCGAGCGATGAAAGGCTTGGCTGACCCGGGCGACCTACGACTCAGAATTTGATCTTCGGACCACGCGCATGGTAAGCAGCGCCACTTGCCACCACACCGTTTCCGCCCATGCAGATGATATTTCAATCAAAAGGCCAGGTAGTAAGACACACCGAAAAATATTCAAAACCGCCACTTGAAGTCCAATTCTAAACCAGGCAGGTCAAAACCTTACACCTTCATGTCACAGCCAAATATGTACAGTATAAATTTAAATATAATTCAGTTTTTAGTATTATTTTTATTAATATTTTTAGCAAGAGGTGCGTGCGAGTTCGAATCCCGTTTGTGGCGAAAGTTTTGCTCACAACCCAGCATTCTTGTAAGACATTCGCAAGGCGAATGCGGTCAGAAACAGCAGTTAACAAACAAAAACAAGTTATTACTGAATTTGTTAAGTTATTTGTTTTTGATTTTTCTATTGATCATTAATTATTTTTATTTTTTACTAATTTTACTTTTTTACAATTTTCCTTCATAGTTTTATTATTTTTTGACTACTTATTTTTTCAAATTTTCAGATTTATAATTCAAATATGAATTCTGAAGGACCATGGAATTCGCAAGGGTAAAAACTTGGTGAACACCAAGTGGTTGCCGGGCTGCTTCTCAAGGGATAGATGAAAGTGGTGAACACCCCGCAACAAAACTATAAAAAAGCCATAATTTTATCCCAAGTCATCTACAGAACGACTCAAATCATCTACACGAATCGCCACCCTTGACTAACGAACACTACCGCTTGTAGACTAAAAGTTACCACTTCTTTAGAACCAAAGGTGACCAGTAAATCAACATTACTACTTCATTATGACCAAAGAGTAATTCTGATGAAAGTTTCGAGTGTAGCGAAGTTCTTCTAAACTATTTTTGGAGCATTTTCGAGGAAAATCAATCTCTCCAAACATCCCCCTATATGAGTTCCCTTCTCTTCGGTTTGTCGAATTGGCCAGCATACGGCAGCTGATTGTCTCCCAGACTCTCGACTCGCCTTCTCCTCCTCATCGCAGACGCTGCGGCTGGCATTGCACTCTGCGTCTCTTTGAGCGTTGACCTCGTCGCCGTCGTTGCACAAGTTGCCAACCCCTGTCCTTCCCGCCACCACACCACTCACCTCGTTGATGCTGCTGCCCCGTCACCGCCAGCCCGTCGCCAGCCGTCACCCTCTCCCTGGCGACGCTCTCTGGGGCGCTCGTTCGTCTCACCGGCTGCGTCGTCCATCCGCTTCCATGTCTCTGACAGCTCACCGCCGCTATCGGCAACGTCGGCCGGCCGGCTGGCCACGTTGGCTGTGACGAGACGAGAGAGGCCAGACCGGCGGCGGCGGCAACGACAGGCGTAGATGAATTGCGTCGAGTTGGAGACGCACCGACATCACCTTGTCACAGAAATGCCGAACAACGCCCGCTGAAAACAACAGGGCGGCGAAATTCGCAAAGCCCTCATCGCAACTTAGAAGGGTCGACTTTTCCTTGAACTTATGATCACTGCTAAAATTCCAGATTTCATGGACAGGATCCGGTAATTACCCTCAGCTGACGATAAAACCTCGTTTTTCTGCCATCATTTCAAATGTTATTTGGTACCTGTGCTACAGGGACGCTAGAAATGCCAGCCTTTCCCCATCTTCACTCAACAAAAATTTTTGGAGCCAAAATAACCGAAAATACTCAGAAAAAAAAATGTGGAGAAATGAATATAAGGCAGAAAAAAAGATGAAGAAAAAACATGAAAAGCCAGAAATAAAATGAAGATGTGATGAGGTACAAATAAAGAGCAGCAAATTGAACAAAAAGAGTATGACAGTTCACAATTATTGCCACCCCCAAAATGGTAAAAAATGATTTACCATTCCTCGTGCTCGAATTTTCGCTAGAGTTTCCCTTACAGGAAAGGCCAATAACAAAATCAGTATTTTTTGACAATGCAGACATTTTTTGCCACAAGACTCCTAGCGAATGCGGTAAAAACTCCCTTGTGGGGAGAAATAATAGCCATGAGCCTAAATGTAGCACCTATGTCAAAAATTAAAGCAGTATTCTTTATCGAAGGTTCGAAGCGTAGAAGTAACTTCAATAGAAAGACTCTGAGCAAATATTATTTCTTGACAATCATGAGCAGCAAAAGTTTAACGGTAATGAAAAGTTTCTAGACTTGTGACAAAAAGTTGTTCTTGGTCTTTGATCCAAAGAGTCACCAATTTTTTTTAGATCATTTCCAACCATTTTTTCAAACCATTTCTCCAAATCACCACCAACTGAGTTTTTTTATTTGGACCGTAGAGCTTTTCAGTTTGGGTCAATTAATGCCTTGATTGCAAATTCGCTGGTTGATCGTGAGCCAAAAATTCATGCAGTATTCGCACAGGGAAAGGAGTACCAAACGTTACTCCCCCCCCCCCACAAATCTTCTATCTGAAGTCTGTACTCCTTCCCAGCTAGCCTCACACTTCGGTAGAATGAGCTCATCGCTCAGGCAACTCATGTAGATGCACTGCAAACAGAGTTCCCTTTAGGATGCCCATAAAATGCCCATGCAATTATTCCCTCAGAAACCTTCAGAAGACCTAACCTTTCAGGGCGGAAAGATTCATCGAACACAATCTTTGATACGGAGTAGCAACTCTAATAGAGGTAGAAATTCTTGTGTCGTCAGTCTCAACTTATCGGTACCTCTCCAGCCCCATCAGCTTTGCGAGCGAACCACTTCGCAAAGTGCAACCTAAAAAAATGGTGCGCAGGACCTACCACAATTCAAGTAATGAGTTGTCAGGCAGCCTCATCATACTTTACTGGGACAGCGGAGGAGGTGCTAATTAAATAATTTTGGCATAATTCCTCAAAATTATTCCTAGGCCAAATTTCTCAGTTGGAGATCCTGTACAAAGCCTCAACCATGCCAAGGTTGAGGCCTTTGAAAACGATGCGCCTCACGACAACGAAATCAACCGGTCACCAAAAGAAAGAGAACGAGCTACCACAGGTACCAATGGTACTTACTTCTATTGAGAATGAACCTCCCAAGACAATTACCCTCGAGTTGCAGATCCTATCCTCCAATTAGGGCAGATGGCAAGAATTCCTCCTTTTCTTTCTTTACGCGCTGTACTCTCAGATGATGTCCATAGAAAAACGCCGTCCAGTTTACCAAACGTGCAGTTCTGTTGATGGCCTCCAGCATTGCGCGGGATCGACCCATGTACATAATTGAAGCTGCCAAAGAACTAGAACATTTTGGTAAGAATTTTTAGAAGTCTTAAAAGATCCCAAAAATGGATCCATGGATTGGGATCAGCTTAAAAACAAGGCAGAGTAGTCTAGCAGATCCCAGACCATAACTTAACTTACACTGATACGTGCCAATTCCACTCAATTCTTCAGAATCTCCCTCCCCATCCTCCAACTTCTGCCGCGTAGCGCCTCAGCGGCAGCCTGGCATTCATCGAGCCGGTCACCAGACGATGGCCATCATCGGCGGCGTCTCCTCTCTGGCACTCCGCCAATCCTTCCACTGTCTCGTCAGCCACGATCTGCCGACCAACTAGCCTGGCAAGGGCGGCGGCGTTGTTTAGACCGCTGCTAGGTGACATTTCGCCTGGGGTACAGACAGCTGGATGGCCGATTGAGCGCTAGCCGTTGTCCTCTTCATTCAACAACCACTAACCAACCTTTCAGAAAAGTCAATCTATGAACACTGTCTATCGATTTGACTGTGAATGGAGACGACATTGATGCTCCCTCCTATAGCGACGATGACGGCGAAAAGGCGTAAAAGCCACTCGGTCGGAAAAGTACCGTAAAACCAACGGCCGCCACAGCGTGCATGACGGTGCTCGATTGCTGCTGACTAGAAATGTTCTAATTAGGTTGATAGTTATGGCAAACATACCCAGGAGTTGGGTAGCCCTTTATACAGATGAGCAGTCTTTTCGATACCTTCATCAACTTTACCTCAAGTATGGGAACGTGGCTCATTCTCGAGATGTTGGAAGCTTCGCCAGGAGCCCTGCCTCTAGACCACATGACAAAAGAGATGAGCTCAATCATCTTGTGTCGATCCCTTCTCGTAATGTGCTCGGTCGCCATGCACCCCTGCAGCCTCCCGTCGATCCCCCCTTCGTAACCAACATCAGCAGCATCTCAGCTAGCAACATCGATTCCCTCTCCGTCGTCCCCTGGCTGTTCAGTTGGCCGGCTGACCGAGCTGGGCTAAGAGGGGACGGGCAGACGGACGCGAGCGAGCGCCACGGGACAAGCCGTTGTACACGCTCACAATCCACTGAAAGATAGTGAACTGGAAGGAGGAGCAGGACGACGATGACGATGATGAC